>OOFC01043239.1:0-29823 GCA_900323345.1 Pseudochromis fuscus
GGGAAAACCACTAAATAGATCGGTTTAATGTACAATAACAGCGCTTTAGTGCAACGTTAACATTTTATTTGAAAAGGTCCGCGAAAAAAACGTGCGCTCTGAGCGCCCGGTCAGTGAACAGCTGACAGAGGTTGTAGCGAGAGCTCACGTCGGAGGAAAAGCGCAAATGAGGCAGAGGGGCCGTCAACATCTTCCCGACAGTCCACCATCACTGGGGCGTTTATGAAGCAAACTAAGTAGAAATGTGATAGTGCCAAATGGTGCGCACTCACAGACGGTGTAGTTCGCTACATCGCTAAAGAGATGCAGCCCTTTAACACCATCGTAAAGCCGGCATTTCGATAAATGTTACAAACATTTGACTGGCGGTACAAATTGCCAGGGAAAACTGTGTCACAAACGGCAATTCCCGTACAACAACATAAAAGAGTGAAAGTTTATTTATCTTCAAAAGGGTATACTTGCATTATTATACCATTTTTATTATTATTGTTATTATTATAGTTGAAAAATTGTATCAAAACGGCAATATTATCGTTTATCGCAATGATTTTTGGGACAATTTATCGTCCAGCAAAATTTGTTATCGTGACAGGCCTACTCTCAAGTGAGTCAAGTGAATACTGACAGGGACAGGAGCACATCAGGGGCCAATCAGATTAATTCAATGGTCCAAACAAATTTATGTAAAATCCAATTTGCCACTTTGGACTTGAACTTCAAATATCTGTGAGAGGAAGGGGCCACAGCAAGCACACCTACAGAGCAGCCCACACTCTGTAACAGTGTATGTGTTGAGTGCATCTTTTCTGGCATTTACAATGACCATCCTGATACAATGTGGTTTCCACACATTAAAAAGAAATCAAAACGCATGCTTCAAAATTATAATTGAGTAATAAAATCTGCCCTAACGAGCTGTGTGAGGCTGCCAGCACTGTCAGCAAAGTATAGATCACACAGCTGGGAGGCAGAGGAGGGAGCTGTGCCAGAATCTGCTCTGGTTCAGGAACAGTTTAGTCCAGTGACTCCATGTGATTTCATACTCCTAATCAACACCACTCATGTTTCTAATGTGCTCTATTGAGGTCATTTTAATCTTAAGGTTATGTAACACTACTAATTCTTAACTCAGTAACGCGGTAAAGTTTGCATTTGTACCACTGCTGGGTGGCTGTGGCTCAGGCTGTAGAGCAGCTCACCCACAAATCGCCAGGTTGCCACGTGATCCCCGACTCCACATGTCCAACTGTCCTTGAGCAAGACACTGAAACCTGAGTTGCTCCCGATGTTAGCTAGCACCTTGAATGGCAGCTCTGTTTCTACTGGTATGTGAAGAAGCAACAACATTTGTAAAGCTAAGGTCAAAGGTTTGTCATGTACTCGGAGGAAGAACCTGGGCATTTCTGTTAGAGAAAGTTTTAGCAATCAGTTATTTACAGCTGTTTAAACCAATTATCTATTTTGGTTACCATTACCTTAGTTACCTACAGTACACTGACCAACTGTGATGATCTTGTGTACTGTAGAGGCCTCACATCACTGCGACCATGTACAGGCCAGGTAAGGTTCTCGGTTGTACTGCAGGAGTTCATCAGTGATGTGATGTTTTCTTCATCTTCATCACAGGAACAGATTCTCACACAGACATACACAAGACTGAAGCCACATGAAGATCTGGGACACTGCTTCAGGAATGAAGCAAGTGAACTGTCCAATCACATTGCAGCTCCATCAGCTCCATCTGAATCTGTACAGCTGCAGTTTCCACGTCGAAGGTAAATAAATTGCAAAGCAGCTCATTACTTTTCTGTGTTTCAAAGTCACCAAAGCGCCGTGTGAACTCCGAATTAACTGTACACACAGGAGAATGGCATTTGAGCATCGCCATGTTGGATGAGGAGGCGGGTCTAACCACTGAACCAGAAAGCGCTACTGGGATTCGACTTCAGCGCTGCTCTCATTGGAGACCAGGCTTGTCGATCCAGCTAACCCCGCCCCTAAACCTTCCCCTTCTCTCAGCCTAATATCTCCCTCATGATGAAATGTGTTGCTCAATGTACTGACTGAATATTTCAGGATTGAAAATGACCATTTGAGTACTGAAGTCAATTGGAGCCAGTATCTAGTGGTCGTTGAGTTTATTGAACTTTTTTTGTACTTCAGCATTGACCTCATTTTTGAGACCCACCTGCATCGTCCACTTCTACACACAGCTCATTAAAATCCTTCACGGCCGCTCTGACTGAACCAGGATAGATCCTGAAGTAAAGTCATTGGAGTCGAGCATCCTGGTTGCGGCGAGGCTGCCAGGGCTCGTCGCTCACTCTGCAGCCAGCTCACTTCCTTTAAAGGAAATTTCCAGCAGCTGTGTAAACTATGGGGGTTTATTCAGAGGCACTTCCCACTGCATGCAAGGGGCTGGTGGAGGGGAAGCAGGAAAAGTTTGACTTGTGAGAGTAAGACCACATTAGGTTAATTCATTTGCCAGGACTTCCAAGACACTGGACTACTGATGCACAGGTGCTTTTATGAAAGGGAAATTCTGCCTGTATAATGTTATTGCCTGAAAGCAGTCATCTTCTCTCCACCACTCTGTGTTTACCAAGGGGATTTTCCCTTCAAAAACACACCAGGAGACACTAAAAGTTTAACGAGTCTGGGGCATGACAACAGTGTTGTACATATATCTGTTGGCAGAGCCATTAATTCCCCCCCTTCACCTCTCTGGGTCAGGTTTCGTCTCCTCCTCCTACGAGCCCCTCTTGTTTACGTCGAGCTGCTCTGTCCAAAAAAGATTACAACGGAGCTCATTCAACACTCTGTCAAACACGACCCGACACAATGAGCTCCGGCTGCAGCAGCCAGCATCAAGGTCAGTTCCTGCCAACATGGAAATCACTGCCAAATATTGACTCTGACCAACAAATGGCTCTGGCCCACTTTCACTTGTCCACTAACAACAGCACCGCCCCTTCAATTACATCCAGTCTGGCACCGATGTATAATCTCACGTACAGATCCACACAGAACACCAGGGACGCCAGAAAGCAAAGAAATCACATATATGAATATATAGTATCAGGCAACATAAAACACACAAACTGACAAACGGCACTGGACAAAATGTTACTGAATTGTTATTTTGATGTTACATTACAGGAAGTAAAGAGGATGCATGCTTTGGTTCTGTCATGCTCTGAGCATCAGCCAAACAAAACAACTTCATTTTCTATCTCATGGCAAAAGGAAAGCAGCTGATCCTCTATTTACAAAGATAAAATCAGCAGGAGTTGACAATTTTTTGGTTTATGGTGGTTTAAACAGTAGATTATAGAACAGTTGCCACCTAATTTCTAATTAACAAATAATATTAGTTTCAGGATTATTACCAAACAACTTGATTCATCACAAAGGCTCAATTTGTTTTCAGTGCACAAACAAAAACACCCACAGATCAGGACAAACACCATTAGCAGCAGTATTAACACATTCCTCCACTACATGTCAGTGGTGACGGACAGACATAGACAGACAGATGGACAAGGAGCATCTAAATATAGAGAAACATAATAAAAACTAAATAAATGCATATGCACTCTGCTCCACATGTTTCCTGTACTGGCCTCCTAAAACCATTAGCTCCTGCATCCAGCAGCATTAAAAGGTCTGACAGCAGAATGAATCACAGGGTCAGGATCTCTGTTTGTTTTCCTTTAAGGGGCACGAGAGCAGCAGCAGCGTCCCGGGGGCATTACAAAGAATTCATGTATTAGGACGTGGTCAGATCAACTTATGATTCCCACACATTCCTCCAAAGGGAGTTTAAGACCATCAGCCCAACAGTCTGCACAGTGTTGTTGAGGCCGAGTCTGTCCCTCACAGAGGACCCACCCTGAGGGACATGTGTGAGTCCAGGACACTGAGCGCTGTCAACACTCGAAAAAGATAGGAGACAGCTCAGTCAGCATCTATTTTCTGTTTGCAGTGTATCATGGTCAACTATCCCTGCATCACTGTGAGACTGTAGAAAACTTAACTCTCAGGACAGATTTGAAGTATGTTTTTATCACTGATTTCTCAGCAGATTGGAGTTTTCTTGTGTTTATGTTACACAGACGCTGCCAGTGGAAAAATCTCTCTCCACACAGTCCCTTCATCATTTGCCAGTGGTGAACTGAGTTCCTGCATTTTTTTACGCTTCATGCATTTAAATGACTTTATTAACAAAAAGAAAAATGAAGTGATGAATATCTCTTTTTATGATCACTGTGGTAGAAAACTAAAGCAGTATTTTTGTGTTTGTATGTGTGCACTGTTTCCTGTGTGAGACTCTTTGCATTAAGGTTTATGTTAGATGTGTTCAGTGCTGGGTGGACACTGCATCTCAGTTACATAGGAGATGCATTCCCACAATAAAAACATTGATTCCTGATGTGTTCATACTTTCCTGTAGCGGTGAGCCGCTCCCTTTCTGCTCTACCTACGTCCAAATTTCCTGTCCAATGCTGTAATGTCTAATAAAGAGCGCACTAAAATACAGTGTTTGTAGCATGCTGTCTCCTTCTGGAGTAAGTCTCCAGAAATTCATGATGTTCCATAAACTCCATAACCAGTGGGTCCAAACTTGTGTTTTCACACACACCACACACACACCACACACACTACACACACCACACACACTATCTGATGCTACTTCAGCATGACAAGTGTGTGACTTTGCCAATAATGCTGCTATGCTAATTACACACTGCACGTCAAATTGCCCCCTTCCTGAGAGCGCACAGAGGGGGGAAACTCCAGGGTGTGACTACATGACTGTAGCCAGCAGAGAGGAGGCTGCACCCATACACTGTATATAGAAATAGATGAAGCAAGAGGGTCTCAAACATGTGGCCAGAAGTGCAAAAAAGTGCAATACACCCGACAACCACCAGATGCTGGCTCCAAAAAACTCAGTTCAAAAATGGTCGGTTTCAATCCTGAAATACTTTATCAATACATTTGTTCCACAGGTCATTGTGATGTCATTGAGTAAAATCAATTCTTCTTCTCAGTGATCTGGTGGTTCATCTAAAAATCAATTCATATCAATTCATCATCAAGAAGACATTAGGCTTCAGAAAGAGGAATATTTAGGGGCGGGGTTAGTTTGATTGACAAGCCTGGTCTGGTTAACTCCAGTCTCATACACATTAGACAGTGTCCTCAGGTTCAAAAGTTAGACCCGCCTCCTCACCCCCTTCCTTTATATCCAGATATGGTCACGTCTGGCTCCAAACAACCAACATGGCCAGGTTCAAATGTCAATGTCTTTGTTTCAAAAGTCGAGTCTACAAACCAACGGGTGACATCACACTTGCTTCGTCCATTTCCATAGACCAGGGATACTCAATCCTGGTCCTCGAGGGCCCCTATCCTGCATGTTTTAGATGTGTCCCTCTTCCAACACCTGATTCAAATGATCAGCTCATCATCAAGCTCTGCAGAAGCCTGATAATGATCCTGGTGATTTGAATCAGGTGTTTAGGAAGAGGGAAACTTCTAAAACATCCAGGATAGGGGCCCTTGAGGACCAGGGTTGAGTACCCCTGCCATAGACTATGGGTGCACCTCATTTCCATGGCGGTGGAAATGATTTTAGCTGAGGAGGCAGGTACGGCGCAGTATGCTGTGAAAACAGGCGACAGGATGTGACATCACTGCAAGCATTCAGGGCAGCTTCCTGCTCAGGTGGTGCTAGGCAACGAGCAGCAGAGAGAGGGGAAGGCTTTCTATGGGTGTGCCTCACTTTGAATCAGCTGCTCAGGCTCGGAGCTGAGTTTGGCTGCATGAATGGAATGAAAGGAAACCTCCTCCCTCCACACAATCCAACACACACACACACACACACACACACACACACACGCAATCCAACACACACACACACACACACACACACACACACTCTGAGTGCAGCTAAACAGCAAACATTTGTTTCAAATATGGTTTCCTACAGTTGTGTTTTATGAGAAACTTCTGCTCCTCAGCTGAAGGCACCTCTAATGTGTTTGGGCAGACACATGCTGGCCTGCAGCCCTGACGTCTGTGTGAAACTTAATGCTCCTCAACACATGAGCTGAAGGAGATACCCACAATGAAACACAGTAACTGAGTGTGTGTCTGCTCCGCTCAGATGAAGGTGTGATTGTGCAGAGGACCTACAGGTGCTGAAAGAGGAAGTACTCACCCACAACCATGAGCGTGAACTCGAAACCTCTCTTCACAGATTTTCTGTAAACTTGATTGGGAAGATTTGCGAAACCCACATAGCCCTCCAGGTTCTTCTGTTGCTGCAGAGCAAAATAATCAAGAGGTGAAGCTTTTCTCTGAAGACTACAGTGGAAAAATGACACAGATTGAGGTGGATCAGAGACTTTTCTATTTCAGCTTTCAGAAACACTTGAAGTCTCAAAAACAAAACAAACACAGAGCAGCTGCATCAGCTGCTGAGTCTGTTACACCTTCTCCACCAGGAAGAACCAGGTGCTAGGTCAGTGCTGGTGCTTAGTTGGTTCAGATGCTGTTCCTCCTAAGAACCAGTTTTCTCCTCCATCAACAAGGAGCCAAGTTGTAAGTTATAAAGAGACACAGTAAAGGTTCATTCTGACTGGATTTATTTACTATCTTAATACTGTCTGCTCTGGTTCAGGGATTTTAATACAGTCTGATGTGAATCAAATCAACCAATATGAGCTGCTGCTGCTGCTAAACACACTTGCTGACTGTTGTGTACATTAGAGCACATTGTCATTGTGAAGATAATATCACACTTTATTAATCCCAAAGGAAAATTAGGGAGTTACAGCAGCAACAATCAGACACACACATTCACAGATACTAAATTAAATACAGAAATATAAAAGTAGTAACAGATTAATATTAAAGATGTAGATGAATTATGTAATAAAGTGTGGATGGGATATCACAGCAGTAAAATGTAGTAATATTTTGAAGTTTTCTCTCCTATGATTTCTAAATTAATTTGCAGATACTGATTTGCTGTGTTTTGAATATCTTTGCCGTGTTACACATCACCTCCTGTAGCTTCACTTAAATTAATTAACTTGGGTAAATCAGCAGTGACCACAGGGGATGCCTTATCCTCCACCTCCCCCCACTTGGTTGTTAATCCCAACCAAACGGGGCTTAAGTCTACATTTGATTGGATGTTCAGTGCAAAAAGGCTTGTTACTGCCGCACTACATAAAATATAACATTTAACAAAAAAGTTTAACTCAGGGACAAATCCCTTGACTTTCAGGATATTGAAATTTCTTACTTTGCTTGGTGATTGCTGCTCCATCCACTGAGGAAGATTGTGAGGATGACTGAAAGCTTCAGGTCAATATTAGACTAACTACATCCTAGGTTCATTTAACCCAGACAGATGAGCTGTTTTTACCCAACATTTAGTTGTTTTTATCCAAGATCTTCCAACATTTCATTGTTTTAATGCTTTATTTTGTCCAGCACCGTTGTATTTTTATCCAATATTTTATTAATTTACCCAGCATTTTATTGTTTTTACCCAGTATTTCCCACCATGTTGTTGTTTTCACACCATCTCACTGGGTTAAATTAACCCAGCATGGAGTCAGTCCAATGTTGATCCAATTTGGGTAAAAACGACCCAAAATCTTTTAGGGCGCACAACTCACATCTGCTTATAAAAATAATCTTAAAGGCTTAAATTCCAATTATTTTAAATTATTCTTGCTTTTATTGCTCGGTTTTAATCAGGGTTTATTCTGCAGGTGTGTCTACAGTCACATGACTTCACTCTAAAAATAAAAATCTCATTTATAAGCATATTATACTTTTTTAAAGGAGTCAGTTTTACTACGCGACGCCCTGCGGCCTGATGGGAAGTGAACAGAGTACTTACAGCTGGGTTGGAGAGCAGAGAGGTCGTCAGGACGACAGAGTGAGATGTGATGGTGGTGGTCAGAGGAGGCGGGGCCAGGGAGGCAGGAACAAACCCAAACAGAAGAGAAGAGCAGGAAGAAATCAGCACATTTTTAAACAACAGGAATCCAGCTCCAGTTCAGGAGGATCTGCTGCCTCCCTGCAGACTTATACATAAACTGAGCAATTCACATAAAGGCAGGAAACATCAATCTGGCTCAGTGACTTACTGAAAGCACTGTGGAAACATGCAGAAATGGAGGGAATATCACAGCTGATGTGAAACACAGATGTGCTGTGAATGTGAAGCACAAGTTTTAATAAGTCTCCACCTGCCAGATAACATAACATCCAGTCCAGCAATACAAGGCTTCCCCTCAGTATTACATGTTAATATGATCAGAGATGAGGTGGTACATCAAGTTTTCTGCTTGGACTAAAGACTAAGTTATCTGAGGTGTGAAGAGAAGAAAGTCATTCTGATGTCACTCTGTCAAGCCAGCTCTTCTCATTTATCATTAAGGAGATGTCAGGCTGAGAGAAGGGGAGGAGTTAGGGGCGGGGTTAGTTTGATTGACAGCTCTTGTCTGCAAAGAGAGCTGCGCTGAAGTTGAGTCTCATACACATTGGACAGTGATATTGACTCACTCCTCCCCTCATACCCAAATATGGTCACTTCTGGCTCCAAACAACCAACATGGCCACATTCAAATACCAATTTCTTAGTCTCCAAACCAATGGGTGACATCAGACTTTCTTCATCCATTTCTGTAAACATCAGTGAAATTAAGTGATATGTACAGTATGTGGAACAAGTCTCCCAAGCTGCCACAGAATAAAGAAAGATGCTACTTCAATCACGAGCTACACTTTATAAATCCACATCCACAAGACTGCCATGTTAACCACGTTTCTGTGTGTGTGTGTGTGTGTGTGTGTGTGTGTGTGGTGGTTGGGGGGGTCCACACAGTGGGAGCTGCAGCTGAGTAAGTACAGTCTGCTTTGACAGTGTATTCCTGTGTGTTTACAGGAGCTGTCACCACTTAACCCAAGTGTTTAAGATGATGCGTCCTCCCCTCGTTGCACTGTAACTACATACATCCACATCTTAAACAGGCTACCAGTACTACTGGCTCCCATCCCGGGGCCCCTCCCCTCCCCACCACTTCCTGTGCTGCAGACAGCTGACGAACAGCAGAGCAGTCAAACATTCAGCCTGAAACAATACAGCCTCACCACTGATGTGAAGGGACACACACAGACACCACACAGCCAATGAC
Organism: Pseudochromis fuscus; assembly: GCA_900323345.1. Taxonomy (NCBI): domain Eukaryota; kingdom Metazoa; phylum Chordata; class Actinopteri; family Pseudochromidae; genus Pseudochromis; species Pseudochromis fuscus. The sequence goes on from OOFC01043239.1 coordinate 9,228, forward strand.
AGGATGCTTCACGTCTGGTTTCTGAAATTAGTGTGTACTTTCACATACATTTCATAAAAAAACATCCAGTGGTACTCTGTGGGTGAGGTGCTATCATCTGCAGCAGAGCTCAAGTGTCACGTATGCTCCCTTCTTGTGAACTTCATCGCAGCCACTAGAGGAGAGGCAACCAGTCTGTGGTGATCACAGCTGCACTGCACCAAGCCAAAATAGAAAGTTAGCAAAAGAGCTGTTTTTACGACTTCCCGCGAGGTGTTAACCAGAGGAAGACCGGGCTGGTTTTAAAGCAGCTCTCATTAAACAGATTCCACTGTAAAGAGGTGGGACAGGTACTGAAACATGAAATCAGTGCAGGAAAGCCAGCTCACAGCAAGGGACAGCAAAATGCACAGCAGAGCGCTGCTGTTTGCTGAACTGCCGGAAACAATGTGGTGAGCCTCCCGGAAGCTCAGGGTTACAAAGAGGTCCAACCAGCCGAGAGGCAGAGCCCTGCAACGCCACAGAGGACAGCCAGGCCGCCTTTTTTTATTCTTTTTTTTTTAACTGCCAAACCCCTTCCCACGACCTTAGGAGAGCTCAGACATTTCATGCATCATCCCACTTTGTTATTCTTCCCAAACTTCTGTTGATGCAGCGTTCACACTGCGTCTGAAACCGAGCTAAATTAGATTTCTCGGCTCACATGGGAACAGATGCAGCTTCAAAGACGGGGAGATTTTACAGTGAATTCCTGTGCATTTCCTTTAGCATGTTTAGGCTAAGCTTTGTAGCATGTTTTCTGTGTGTTACAATGTTTTAGTGTCCAAACCAGAGAGTGAGAACAGACATCAGTACAGATTAGCACAGATAATGATGAGTAGCTGCATGTTGATTCAAATGTTGCACTTAAACAGAATTCATTTCAGCTGCAACCGTGCACTGTACAGGTTTCTGTCCTGTTGACTACACGTACCCCTTGCATGCATCCTACCTAAATCTGCCAGGAAGCAGCTGTTTGTTTTGTATGTGATGCTGTATGTGTTACAGCACTGATTGATTTCTTGATCAGCTGATGACCTTTCACAGCTGCACTGGTCTGGATGCTTATGTTATCTGACCTGGAAACATGTTTTTAGAACATGTAATGCAGAAAATGATGCTAACAGCTAATTAGCCAATGATATACTTTCATATGTTGCAGCTATGGACTGTTTATAGGAATGAATGAAGCAAGTGGATCTTAAAACTGAAGCCAATGAGGGAGTGTGAAAAAAGATAATTTCATCATTGAGGAGATATTAGGCTGACAGAAGAGGAGGGGTTAGGGGCGGGGTTAGTTTGATTGACTGGTCTGTTCTCCAATGACACTAGACCTGAACTCTAGTGTCATATACATTGGACAGTGTCCTCAGGTTCAGGGTGAGACCCACTTCCTCACTCCTCCCTTCATATCCATATATGGTCACTTCTGGCTCCAAACGACCAACATGGCCACGTTCAAATACCAAACTCCTGGCTTCACAAACCAACATGTGACTCTACATACAGTCTATGGTTATCACAGTTGTCTACATTGTATCTGTTTAGAAAGCAGCTTCCTCAAAACCTCTGCAGTCACATCAGTACTAAACTGGAGCACAGTGCAAAGGTCAAAGGTCATCAAAAATTCCTCTATGTTGGTAATCAATGATTTGTTGGTTATTACTGTTAGTGAGCAAACACCATGTGTCAACATCACATGCTGCTGCAATGAATTCATTAAACATGTGTCAGTCCTAGAAGATCAAAACAAAGACAAGCATCACTCCTGTTTAACCCTTAAATGGACAAGCACACAGAATACTTGGGTAAATAAACTACTAACTATCTTCTGACTCAATCTCATGATTTTTTTAACCTTAATTTACCAATTAGGACGTAAATTTAACTGTTTATCTTGTTTTAAATAGTTAAAAAAAATCTTTTAAAGCATCTTATAAACAATGTTTTATCTACTTAACCTACTTCCAACCCATGTTTTGATTACAACATCATTTATTTTTTTATTCTACGACAGAAATATTGATTAAATAAGATTCACAACTTTAAATTATGGATTATCTGCAGAGATTAGGCCTCGAAGCAAATAATACATCTGAGATTATTCTTGACTAATGATCAAAGTGAGTAACTGAGTGAGTATGTGGTCATTATTTTTCAACAATATATAAAACAATCCCTAAAAAGCAAATAGATTTTCATCCAAATCTGCCCAAAAACAACAGATACCAACACTACACTCCCAGCATGTTGTCTGCCATTTTGGATTTGGGTACATATGGTGAATATATTCACCTGCCTGTCAAATGACCACATCACCTGAGATGCACAAACCATTCAGGGGTTAACTGTGACATGATGAGTGGCTCTCTTTGACTCATGGTATGTCACTGCTGTTCACCCCTGACTTCCACATTTCAGTTTTCACACGTGTGCCCGTTGTGTCGCACAAAAACCACACAAACCTTATTCCCCAGTGACATGTGACACGTCTCCTCAGCAGGTACTGTATGAAGCTGTCAGCTGGAGGATAAACCACTCCTTGTAAGCAGCTGTTCCTGATGTGATGAATGCTGCTTTTCTGGTAGCTTCAGCTAATGTGGCTGCTGACCGGGCCTGTATGACGAGCACGGTGAGCTCAGCCTTCAAAAATGTCATGCATTTTAGTTTCATATGTAGTAGCTGCCAGTGGGGCAAAAATAAAACACTGGTTGTAACAGTAAACACATTTAAATACTGTTTTAACTTTGAAACACAAAAAACAAACTGCAGCAGTCTGCATATATCGGTCTACACTACCCACTGCTTCAATTACAAGATCAATTAATAAAATCCTTCCCTTCAACAGCATCACACAGAACCTTTCAGGAAAAATATCAAATGGTGGTTTTCTGACAGATCGAGATTTATTAGCGGTGTAATTGTTTAAAGTCAGGTTTCAGCTTGGTGTTCAGTGACATGCATTTAAAACGTGATGAAGCTTCACCACGAGACATCATCCAAATATGTATTTCTTTACATACATGAAATCATAACAGCTTCCAACGGCCTACATTTAAATCATGGCTTCAATCCAAAACTAATTAATCATTCAACCCTAGCTTTACACTACAGTGCATCCTGGGACTGATATGATCTTGTTCTAAAAGAAATCTCACCCACATGTAGCAGGTCAGATACGACAGACACGCGGCTGAGCTTCAATACAGCACAGATCAGTACACACACTAAAGCTGACAACATTACACTGACAATATCAGATAAGAAAACACTTCATTGATATCCAAAAGGACTCCTGCTGCATACAACTTGGGATACACACATACTGCCTGGCCAAAAAAAAAACAAAAAACAAAACCTCCTTTAGCTTTGATTACAGTGTTCACTGTGACATTGTTTCAATAAACTTCTGCAATGTCACAAGATCTATTTCCACCCAGTGTTACATTAATTTTTCTCCAAGAACTTGTATTGATGATGGGAGAGTCTGACCACTGCACAGAGCCTTCTCCAGCACATCCCAAAGACTCTCAGTGGGGTTCAGGTCTGGACTCTGTGGTGGTCAATCCATGTGTGAAAATGATGTCTCCTGCTCCCTGAACCACTACTTCACAGTTTGAACCTGATGAATCCTGCATTGTCATCTTGGAAAATGCTCGTGTCATCAGGAGGCAAAAATCCATTGATGGATTAACCTGGTCATTCAGTATATTCAGCTGATCTCATTCTTTGGAACCAATGTTGCTGAACCTGGACCTGATCAACTGCAGCAGCCCCAGATCATAGCCCTGCTCCCACAGGGTTGTACAGTAGACACTGGGCATGATGAGAGCATCACTTCATCTGCTCTTCTCACCCTGATGCTCCTATCACTGAGGAACAGGATCAGTCTGGACTCATCAGACCACATGATCTTCTTCCATCGCTCCAGAGTCCGATCTTGATGCTCCCAGTAAACTGAAGTTTTTTTTCTGGTTAGCCTCACTGATTGTTGGTTTTCTTAAAGCTACACAGCTGTTCAGTCCCAATCCCGTCAGTTCTCTTCACATTGAACAAGTGGAAATGTTCTTACTTTGAGTATTAAACATAGTCCCGAGTGCTCCTGTTGATTTTCTTTGATTTGATTTCACCAAATGTTTAAGTTATCACGATCAATCAGGATTTTTTCCCACCACATTTCTTCCTCAAAGACGATTCCCCACAATCCTTCCAGTTTTTAATAATGCGTTAATCTAGTTTTAGTAGTTGCTGCAATCTCCTTCGATGTTTTCTCTGCTTGATGCAGCCAACGATCTGACCCTCAACATCTTTTCAACAACCATGGGATGTGTCTTTTGACATGGTTGTTTAAGAAATGTGAAGCTACTCATTGCGTCAGTTGGACTTAAATAAAAAACTTGTTGCCAGCTGAAAGATAATCGCCCATGCAGTAATTATCCAATAGGCTCGTACTTATTTGCTTATTTAAATCCAGGTGGCGACTTTTTTTGTTCAGGCAGTGAACCTATAAATGTAAAAACTAAGAAACAATAAAATAGAAAAACAATTAAACTAATATGCTAATAGAGCAAACCAATGGAAGCTGAAGACCAATGTCCAAAATACATGTGTCCCTAGTGTGTACGATTGAGAGTAATAATAACTACTCCCTCTGTGACTCTATTACAGTAAAACTATGAGCGACTCAGCTCAGTCATCACAGACTTCCCTCTGGTATTCGACGGCCACGCCATCTGACACCCTGTGCCCTGTCTGTCTGGCAGAATGCCTGACCTGCCCATCTGTGCTATGTCAGTGCCACTATGCAAACACCACAAACAGCATGTCACTTGGCTTCAGTTTTCTTTCCATGATAGCCTCAGACGTTTAATTAGCAAAAATGAAGAGGCAAAATGTGATCTTCTTAAATGTTGTACTTCCATAGACAGTCCAGATGTGAGCTCATGTGGCTCAAGTTGAATGATAATGTGTATAACAACAAAACATGTTACAATACTTGAGCCTGTCACCCACACACTAACCTAACAGGGATTAAACCAGTAAATGATGCATGTGCAATCACTCAAAATGTTTGTGTGGCTGGCTGTCAGTGGGGTAATACACCTGGCATCACACGGAGGCTGAGCTGACAAGCTGCTGTTTGTACTGACCTGTTTCACCATCTGGCAGGATAACACCAACTCATGGATCTCAGTCCTCACACACACTCACTCACTCACTCAGTCTTGTCGTGGGTCAACAACCTAAACACTATTAGATGAAGGGTCAAACTGTAAAAGCACAGAGTTTACACTCCTGGGTTAACTACTGGGGACATACCACGCTAACGTGGGAGCCCACGACAGAGCAATATGTTGAATGTTATTTACAAACTCCCCAACCAGACCCTATTCAGAAATCTACAGATTATAACACACTATCAGTCTAACATTGTCTCGGCGTGATGTAACTTTACAGAAACAAGAGAGTGAGATGCAACCTTCAGGGATAGTTTCCACTTCAAGTCCATTATTTTAACAATAAGCTAAGTTGCACCATAACGCGTGGGGGGCGGTAGTGTCCAGCGTGAGGTGGGTTAACGTTCAAAAATACTAAAGTTTTAGCTAACGCTACACGGACGGTACGGAGCACCACAGCAGCTTCCGAGGTGTGGAGCTAACCGACAACACCGCTGAGGTTACTCCATTACATCCGTGCTGTGGAGTCTGGTGTGACTTCTCCCCATGAAAATACTCATCAACCAAGGCTATGCTAACACTGAATGACTGTACTGCCGAGCGGGTCCAACTTCATTTACAAGTATTTCGCCTACGTAGAAAAGTGTTAGCGAAACAAAACTGTTGAAAAAGTTAGACCCGGCTCAACTTCAGAGAACAAAAAAGAGTAAAAAAGTGGGTAAACTCACCCATTATGCCGCCGTTCCCGTCTGCTTCACGGACCAACGTTTCTCCGGTTGACATTCCCTCTCTGAAAGCCTGTACTCAGCTCTGTGGAGCGCCAGCAGCAGCAGCAGTAGTAGTAGTAGTAGTAGTACCTGGTGGGATACGCACATTATTGGACGTAAGGGCGCGTGAGTGACGAGAGAACGTCAACGCAAAATGCGTACGTTGTATTTGGAGAATATTGGCTATAGCATCTCGCGAGATTTGAACCAAAAACCATTGCAATCCATTACTGCAGATGGGCTGTTTGTTGTTTATAATACTAAGACTGTTATTTGGGATAAGTTAGATTCAACTCAACCTGTGTGTGTCTGTCTGCAGTCCTTTGTTCATCACACACACACACACACACACACACACACACACACACACGGACAGACTTTTTCCGTCTCCTGAGAAAAGAGTCAGTCAACAGCGCCATCTATTGGGTGAAACTACAATTTACTCAATTCATTGAAGTGTTTGGGAAGCATGCACACTTCAAGAAATGCTGGGTTGTAATTAGACTAACTACATGCTGGGTTAATTAAACCCAGTGAGATCGGCAGTTTTCAGTTTTTATCCAGAATTTTGTAATTTTTTTTCTAGTGTAGTTTTTACCCATCAGTTTGTAGTTTTAATCCATTTTTTGGTGGTTTTTAATCCAACATTTTGTAGTTTTTACTCGGTATTACTGTTTTTTTTCCCAGCATTGTGTAGTTTTTGTCACATTTTTTTGCTTTTACCCAACATTTTATTGTTTTCACGCAACAGTCTGTAGGTTTTATCCTGTATTGAATTATTTTTACCCAACATATTGTAGTTTTTAACCCAAATTGTGTTTCTGCCCATCAGTTTGTAGGTTTTCTCACATTGTGTTGTTCTTACCCAAAATGTAATTATGTTTAACATTTTTAGTTTTTACCAAGTATTATGTTGTTCCTATCTAAGAAATATTTTAAATGTTGGGTAAAAATAACTACATTTTGGGTCAAAACAACAAAAAAATTGAGTTCAAAATACAAATATTGGGTAAAAATGATAAAATGTTTGGTAAAAACATCCCATCTCCAACCAGTTCTAGGTTAAGACAACCAAACATTTCTGACTTTGTAATGTTATGATTGTCAGGAATATGACCAATACTTTAAAGGTGCATTAATTAAATTTTATTTTTTTTCTAATTTATGTCAGAATAAGTGAGTACATAAAAAATTTGATGTACTTGTATCGGAATCAGCTTTATTCTCCAAGTATGTGTGCAGCACACAAGAAATTTGACTCAAGGTTTTTTTTTTTGTTTGTTTTTTTTTACCACCCACAAAGTACTAACAATAGAAAAGATGTAATTAAGACAAGGGCAATATGTACATTGAGGCAGATGAATGATTAAAATAAAAAAAAGATCAAATTTATTAAAATTATCTCATTATCTCAAGAAAATGAGATCATTTATCCTACAATCTTGGGAAAAAAACTAAGTTCATATTCTTGAGATCTCGAGAAAACCACTGAAATTATTTCATTATCACAGGAAAATGAAGAAAATAAAAATATAGGTAACCATGTCCTTTTGGGACTTCCGTAGTAGTGCAATGAAAAATATGAAAACTAAATGAAATTAATAATGTGCAATCTACAACAGTGCAATGATAAGCAGAGTGTTCAGGTTGTAGGCTGATTAATTGTTCATCAGATCAATGGCCTACAGGAAAAAAAGTTGTTATACGTGGTAATTTTTGGAGTGCAGTGTTCTGTGGTAGGGCTGCATGGTGCAGTGGTTAGCATCGTGGAGTTTGCATGTTTTCCCTGTGCAGGGTGGGTTTTCTCTGGACACTGGTTTCCTCCCACAGTCCAGAGACTGGCTGGTTAGGAGAATTGATGAATGGTAAATGGTAAATGGAGTATATTTATATAGCGCTTTTATGACCTTAGCTAGATCCCAAAGCGCTTTACAAAGCAACTCATTCACCCATTCACACACACACTCACACACCAATGGCTACAGATGATGAGTGTGGATGATGTGTTGGCCCTTTGATAGACTGGGGACCTGTCCAGGGTGGACCCCACCTGTCGGCCGTTGTCAGCTGGGATAGACTCCAGCAGACCACTGCGACCCCAATAGGATAAACAGGTAGAGAAGATGACTGACTGTAGCTCCGACCAGAGGGAGGAGGTGGAACAGGTTGTGTCCTGGGAGTGATGGATCTGCAGAGATATAATCACAATGCTGTACATAGCAATCAGTCAAATGTGAAACTTTTCAGTGTTTTTTTAAATCCTCTGTAAGATCAGAGTTTGTCGAGCTAATTAAACTGTCTGCATGGGTGAAGACAACAGTGACTCCTTTACATGTTTGTTGTATGTTGGTGGAAGATGGAGCAAGGAAAATGTTCTGTGTTCTGAAGTGTTCTGATCCTTTTACTTTAGTAAAAGTGTCAATATTGTCATGAAAAAATACTTAATTACAATGAAAAGTTTGAAAATGTGCTTAAGTACAGCAGTGTGACTGACAAAATGTAATACATTGGTACATATGAAGTTATTGGATAGTTAATGCATCCATGTGTAAGTAACATGGGTTCTCAGCCCAGGAGGTGAGCCCCCACAGGGTGGATCTGGTGGGTCATGACATAATCCAGAATTTTGGTATCCAAATCTGTGCTTGTTTTTGGACCATACACCACCATTGACATTTATATTCACTTTATTTTTCACTTTCTGGAAGCACTGGGTTATTGGACTTCTGTGGATCTTCAATATTAATAAAGAATGATAAGAGCAGACTTTCTTTACTGGCTCACCAAAAAATGTTGTCAAACTAATTGCTGTAGTTATATTAACAAAGTGAAAATAGATTGGGAGAGTTTTTTACAGTTTAATTGAAAATCTAAAACCTAAGTGTTCAGACCCTTTATTTGGAGCTTTGTTGCCATGGCAGCAGTTACATCCTCCAGTCATCCTGAGTTAAGTCAGTGCAGACTTTGCATGCCTGGATTTCAGCAGTTTACTCTCAGGCTCTGCCAGACTGGATGGGAGGCATCTGCAGGTCTGTCCACAGATATTCTGGGGGTGTATCTGTGCTGTTTGCTTCAGCTCACTGAGGTTGTGAAAGGTAAACCTCTGCCACATGTTGCTGCACTCTGAAGCAGGTCTCCTTCAACCATCTGTCTGATCAGTCTCCCTGCTCCTGCTGCTGAGAAGCACTGACCCCAGTGTGATGATACCACCGCCATACTTCACTGCAGAGATGGATCATGTGTCTGTTACTTCGTCTGATAAAGACTTGACTGTTGTAGACAGATGAGATAGCTGTCCATTTGGCAGCTTCTCCATTGATTCAAAGGACCTCAGAGTCCCTGATGGCTCCTCGGTCACCTCCCTGAACACAGGCCTTTTTGCTCGATTACTCAACTGTATGATGAGTCCTGGTGGTTTCAATCTTCTTCCATTTCACAATTATCGAGGCCGCCATGCTCCATTAAAATAGTTCTATAGTATATTGCCTTAATGTATTCCTCAGCACAGTTCAATCACAGAGATCTTGGACTTCGAGGCGACCGTGCTAACGTCTACACCACTGTGCCACCCCATAATTTATCCATTTAAAAATAAATATACTGCATTATAATGTGTGCTACAAGGGAAGGGATCTAAATGTTGAATAATGTAAAGTCACAGTTACACTGTATGGAAAAATGTCTCATAAAGGAGAGATGCAGGAGTGTGTGGTGGCATGCTTCACACAGTGAGCATGTGGTTGATTGGAGGTGTGTGTTAATGAGTGGAACAGCTCGATCCATCCGTCCATCATGGGTCTGTGGAGATGTGTCACTCTGGGCCTGACTGTGGGACTGCACTGCAGTTAACAACACACATCATCTTCCTGTGCAGCTTAATCAGTGACAGTGGAGTAAAGAGAGGACGGCCTGGCAGAGCCGAGCTGCAGAGGGCTGTGCAAGATTCTGGGTGTTTTTGGGGAAAAAATAAACTATCAAACAGCAGAGCAGACATGAATCATCCTACGCAGGGCAGCAGCAGTAAAATCAATCCACTGAGCCCGAGCAGCCTCACTCCGCAGCGCATACATACACGACAGCCTCTGGCTGTGAAATCAAATGAAATGGAGTGTGGCAAAGAGGAGAATGAGCCTGTCGCATCACATTATATGAAGCTGGCAGCTGATGTACACAAGGCTTCACATGAGCCACCTGTGTCTCACTGTTATTCCTGTGTGCTATTGATCAAACTATTATGGTGCACGCTGAAGCTGTTAGAGAGGAGCTGCTCAGACACTGTGAAATGCATAATTACACCCACAATTAACAGAATCCTCCACCCTGTCCTGGTTCTGCAGGAACACTGAGAGGAAATACATGTCTCCATGTTATTAATAGAGCTTTGTGTCATCCACACATTAACACGGACATGTCTTCATCAAAATACAAGCAATGGCTCTGAGTGTTTCTCTCTATCAATCCAAAGAGCTCCTGTATGAATGTATGTATGTATTATATATGTGTGCTCACACAGAGTACAGTGGTGACAGCCTTGAAGCTGCTACCTGTGGCTAATGTGCTGCAGTCTGTCGCACATCAGTTCAAGTCACTCTGTTAATTTAAACAATTCATATATACGTGCAGTGTGGTGTGTGTACTCACTCCTTATATTTGTCAAATAGCTTTGTTCATTTATGATAAATAAGGACTGTTTTAGGACTGTAGGTGTGTTTATGGATTTATATTTTATACATATAAGCATAATATGTATATTACAAAAATATAAACTACAATGATATACAGTTGTTTTACAGATGCGCATATATCTTGAATACAATTGCTCTTATATAAACATAATACACATACAGTATAACATATCTTCAGCATCTGTATCTATATCTGTGTGTATGGGATATATGTGTACGTGTACTTGTTTATATGTATGGACAGAAATTATATATATAAAGCTATACAGTTTTAGACACACATATTTATATTTGTATAAATATATATACATATATATGTCAGTATATGTAAATATATGTATTGTGTAGAAAAAAACTCCCCAGAACTATACTGTGTTGTGTATATATATACATGAAAGTATATATGTATGTGCTGCATGTGTTTCTGTATCATCACATCAGAGGTAAAGTATGAGCTCAGTGGCTTCATCTCTAATAGACAGTCCTGTTTGTGGTACTAATAGGCTCCAGCAGACCCCTGCGACCCAAGTGTGGAATGAGCAGGTATAGAAAATGGATGGATGGATGGATGGTACTATATAATTGATCTCCAATAAAAAACAGAAGATCCTGATTGTGGATGAGGATGTGAAACCTGAGTCTGATCTGACTGTGGCTGTGGACACGATGAGTTATTGCATAATGCACACACAAGGTGTCAGTGTGGGTAATGTAATAGAGCGAGCAGGAGCACGGTCTATTTTGTGAATAAGAATATAGTTACATAAGAAAACACCGACATCATACTTGATTATTGTGCAGAGAAACCCAGCATGTGAAGCTGAAGACTTTCCATGAATGGAAATGCACAGGGCGTGAGATTTAATAGCAGCACTGAGATGAAACGACAGCACATCACAACACCATCTGTGCTCCACACAGTCTGCTCTGGAATCAGATGGAGAAAAGTGAATTATTATTCAGCATCTTCACACATTTTCACTTTCATCATTAGGAAAGCCATTTGCTTCCTCAAACATTCAGGATGTGATTGGCTGAGGCTGAAGGGTATCATATGCCTGCCTGGCGAGCTAATAATTCTGGCAAATGACTCAATGTGTGCAAATGCTTTGTTTGTTTTCTCTGGTCTATTATTTAGCAAAAACGTTGAAATAAACAGAAGCTTCTCCCTGTTTCTCATCAACACTGTTTGTCTCAGTTCAGCAGCAAATAATTGTCTCTTTGCCAGTTCACTGTGGATTTCCTCAGAGCTTATTTTATGCACTGTATCTATTTACTGCCCCTTTGTAGTAGCAGGGAGGGGAGCGGCTGTGCATATGCACTCATGCATGAGCCACACAGGCACGCAGTGGTGTGGTCGGTGTGTACGAGGGAATAATGATTGGAGCTGGTGGAGGAGCTGCCTGTCATCTCCAGCAGCAGCTCATTAGGAAGGGAAAAGAAAGTGGGCTCTTCCTCCTCCCAGAGCCGAGAAGCTGGAGGCCTGCAGCAGCAGCAGCAGCAGTCCAACAGTCCTCTCACTCCACACAACATTTTAATATACGCAAGCTCAAGAGACAGCCAAGGGGGACTTCATCCTCCATTCATTCTGCAGAGGGGCTACACACTCTGCACCGTTTGATTGTCTATTATCCCCAAAGAAAAAGCTGTGGCTTCAGTACTCTTACTGCAGCATTAATAATGTTTGACTCTCATGTTAATCTGATGAAAAATCATGAGCATTAAATCTTTTTTAAAATTTGAAAAGCAGTGACATCAGTGGAGCGCACCAGCTCCTGGTTTGGGGATTTATTACCTCAGCTATGGAGGTTATATTGTCACCTGCACTGGTTTGTTTGTTTGTTTGTTTGTTTGCAACAAAACTACTGAACAGATGTTGATGAATTTTATTTGGAAGATTATCCAATTTACAATTGATTACATTATGGACGAGATCAGAGGATGAGATCCTGATGAGGTCTGAAAAAAATGGATGAATGTTTTTAGACAGTGTTGCCATTTCACCACCAGAGGGCAGCAGTGCTCAATCAGTAATTCAGCTCCAACTACAGCTGGATTATACCTCGGTGGAGGTTTGTGATCTCTGAGTGCTGTCTAATCTAATCCTTGGCACCACTCAGTAATATCTTGTTAAAGAAGTAGTATTGCCAATTGCAACACTTGTACATATAACAAACATGTTCACTGCAGTGAAGAATACTTTTTTTCTGAATAAAGCTTCAAGGGGACATATTGTACTGTTTTTCAGCAAATTTAAATAAGTCTTATACGCTCCTACAACATGTCTGTGAAGTTTGTCGGTGAAACTCCACTTTCATCCTGTAATTCAGTCTGCCTCAAAAACACACTGTGACAGCTCCAAAACCAACGCTCTGTTTTCTGGTGCCTGTCGCTTTAAGACGCTCCCCTCCGCTGCTCTGCAGTGACGTAATGACGCCGACGCTCTAACCAGGAAACCGGCGCAACGAGAGTAATCAAAGAAGAGACAAATTCACTCCGCTGTGAGGCTGGCAGCCTGTGTAACGAAATATGTGGGTTTGTACAACTCAAACTGGGTTTTTGGGTGCACTTATGTCGCGGCCACAGTCCTCTTGTAAAGGAGAAATCCCAGAATCCTCTGCTTCCGATGCTGTGGGAGACCACGTGGGATACTCTCCTGTGACGTCACAGGTGAGCAGAATCCAGAATGGCTCTTTTAACGAAGGTATTTCTCTTCAAGCAGCTCAGCAACAATGAGTATTGGAGTATTGACAAACAATACATATAAAAGACTTTAAAAAGGTGATCTTCCATAATATGCTCCCTTTAACCTCTTGAGACCCTTTCTACAGTGTATACTTCATATTTCTTAACAAAAAGCAGTCGTCCTCCTTTATGGTTACTATCTCTAATCCTATTATCTTTGTTCGTGGACACCCCTATTTTTTCTTCTAGTGGTAGCAAAAGCACAATACATCAATTCATGTATTATTACTACCTCCGCCAAGGAGGTTATGTTTTTGCCAGTGTTTGTCTATTTGTTTGTTTGTTTGTCTGTTGGTTTCCAGAATAACTCAAAAACTTACAGACGGATTTGGATGAAATTTTCAAGGATTGTCCAGATGGGGATAAGGAACAAATGATTAGATTTTGGAAGTGATCCGGATCACCGTCTGGATCCAGGAATTTTTTAAGGATTCTCCTTCACAAAGTCTCTCCTCGAAGGCGTCCATGTTGATATGCTGGCGCAAGCGCAGTGCAGTTGCTTGTATTGATTTTTACACGTGCAATTGCTCGCGCCCTCCCCGCCCAGGCGACGCGCTCACATTTTTGGAGCTGCACGTGGACGCCTCCGCACCTGTCCGCTTGAGCGCTTCCTGACGTGTTTGATGACAAGATTTACGTGACGCGGACCCTCGTGCACCAACGTGCACATGCAGATGTGGAAAGTATGAATTGGCCTTAACAGTGCTTGGTGGAGGTCTGCGCTCTCAGAGTGCTTTTCTAGTTACTACTACTAGTACTACTCTCTGTTCAAAGACGATGCTTAGTTTTTAGACATATCAGGACCTAAGAATCTCAAAAAGCTAGGAGAAATTAAAAATGCATGGCAAACTAAAGCTCGGGTCTCAGGAGGTTACAGTTTTGTTCCTGTTCTCCAAAATAACAGGGAAGTTATTATGTTTGTAATAATCTGTATAAATGGATTTCATTACATCTCCAGTGCGTGGTTCTCTTTAGTTCTCGAACCTTGTTAAATGACAATAGCTTTTTAATGATGAATGTATTTTTGTCTTGGAGGCATTTGCTTCCCACAGTCCTCAGCTGTCAAAGTGCTGCTCATGGGGATCTGACCATCCACCTGCAGGTAATTATCACTTGGAATTATTTAAAGGAAAGTGATTTGAACTGAATTGAAATGTATAATTGCATAAAAATATGTATATTGCATGTGTATGTCTCTGGTGTTCTTACTTATTTCCTTTTGGAGGTGAGACTATCTATCTATCTATCGATCTATCGATCTATCGATCTATCTGTTTGTCCTTAAATAAATCAGTAGTTCTGTAATGTTTCATAGATTTGTCAGATATTATGTATAACATCAGTCTCATGTATACTCCTGATTTTTCTGTTATTTTACAGTATTTCCTTTGGTGGATTTCACAGTTCATAACATTTTATGACTTCACTTTGTAGCGTATCATCATGAAGCATCATGGATGTATTGTGCTTATAATAGGGAGTCTTCTAGTATTACATACTCTCTATTTCTAATCTGCTCTCCCTGCGTGTATGAATACATCTGCCAGCTCGGCTTATATCTGCCATTTCTCTCTTTGATGTTCCTGTGAGTTTGACATAAAAAAGTCTCATTGTCGTCATTGATTTCCATCTGAAAGTGTATTTCTGTTTCATCTCCACCACGGTACAGCTGTGCTGCCTTTACCCAACATTAAAGATTCAGATCACATCCAAACTTCCAAGGATAAGTGTTGATATCAGGAAAGAAAGAAGAGACAGAAAAAAACACAAAGGGTCTTCCTGGTCTCTTCCAGACTTTTTATAAAATAATTGAACAGGTTCAATCTGCAGGGAGATTTATAGTCTTCTCTTCTTTTATCTCCGAGCTGATGTGCTTCAGCGTGGGAAGTCCAATTACTGAAACATTTCTAGCCCCAAAGGTTGGAAACATGAGTCTTCCTCTACACATTACTATGAAGACGAGTAAGCAGGAGCCGGTGAGTAGCTCCTCCATTTATCAGCCTCCACAAAGAGCTGAAAATTCCCATCTGAGCAGCGAGGGGAGAACAGACGGGAGGCCTGCATGAGGTGCTGCTGCGTGTGTGTTCAGTCTTTTCTCTTCTTTGTTCATATGTGATAAGCAGAGTCACCCCATCTGTTGCCACATGGTGTCCGTCCCTGCAGAAGTGTGAGCAACGCTCATGTGACACAGCTCATCCAGGGGGAGATAAACATAGCTCTTCTTCTGAAGACGTCACCAAGTCACTGTCAGAGTAAAATCCTCAGTACAACTAATGATGATCTACTGGATTCATTTGTTTTACCTTTGTTTACCCAGAAGTCCCAGAAACTCTTTGTACAACACAGACCTGGCTGAGGACGAGGCCAATCACAACACACAAAACACAACAAATGCAACATTTTATATTATAAAATGACAGCTGCTCAGACACAGTGGGCTCTGAAGAGGAACAGGAACATGTTTCACCACATTATTTACGATCCCTGAAATCTATCAATATATACAAGAGCATCTAATCTAAGATCTTTGTGTAGGAGTTCCCTTCTGTCCATAAAAATGGACGAAGCTAATGTGTCACCTGTTGGTTTGTGGACCACGAGTTCGGTATTTGAACTTGACCATATTTGGATATGAAGGGAGGAGTGAGGAGGCGGGTCTGACCTTTGAACCTGAGGTCACTGTCCAATGTGAATGAGACTGGAGTTCACCAGTGAATGAGCCTCCAAACCACCTGTAAATCATTGAGGGCCAGACCTGTCAATCAAACTAACCCCGCCCCTAACTCCTCCCACCAGATCACTGAGAAGAAGAGTTGACTCTAACTAATGACATCAGAATGACTTGTGGAAAAAATGTATTGATTGAATATTTCAGGATGAAAATGAGGATTTTTGAAATGAAGTCAATTGGAGTCACCATCTAGTGACTGTTGGTTGTACTGCACTTTTTTTTACTTCATGATTGGCTTCATTTTTGAGCCAGTGGCTATGTCCATTTCTACATACAGTCATACAGCCCATGGTGGATGTAGGAAAAGATGCTGCAATAAAAAGCATGCATGTGTTAAAAATGTCACATGATTTCAAAAGTTTTTATTGTCTGTCAGTTATGAGACCCCAAGAGAAAATGATTTGTAACAACATCGTCTTCATTCAGCTGTAGCTGCAAAAAACAAATTGAACAGTTGGACTGTGAGCAGCACGACCTGGGAACAGCACATACACAGCACCCAGGCAGGTTAGAGGTGCTGAGGTGGGTATACTGATGGTATACAAAGTCTGGGATGAGATCATACTAAGAAAATAACAGTTAAATATATATATTTCTCTAAACATGTTGTCTATCCCTAAAGAACTGAGGGTCTTGGGACTTTGTAACATCACTAACAGAAGAAAACTGGTTCCCTTCAAAGATCTTTTTTAGATTAGGAAACAAAAAGACAAACCAGGACTGTGAGGTGGATGATTTCCCCATTGAAAACCTTTAAACCTGCTTTCTTCTGAACAGAGGAATCAGCAGAAATATTATCTGCTACACCAGTGACACACCTTCATAATAGGCAGATGTTATAGTTCTTCAGGGCTCCAGACCCTGGATGGACTGTTTGACCAAGAGTGATGGAGCGCATCACCACATGACCTCTGACCTCAACATTCACCCATCTAAACCCAGCTGAGCAGGTTTCAGTAGAGTTGGAGCTCAGAGAGGAGGGAAAGCAGTCGGTGGCTGCTCAGCGTATGTGGGAGTGTGCAAAGCTGTTATCAAAGCAAGAGGAGGCTACTTTGAAGAAACTAAATTTGGTTTGTTTACTACAGTTGTGCTACTACAATGCTAATGTAATTCCATTCAGTGCAGAAAATAAAGAGCAAGTCTTGAATGAGTAGCTGTTCAAACCTTTGGACTGATACTGTTTATCAGGACGTGTAACAGATTCACTTCAAAGGAAACAGTCTCCTGTTTGTCTGAAGTGGAGCTGTGCACATGTGCAGAGGAGTCCAAGCATCTTCTGCTTTGGAAACTTTGACTCTTGTTCCCCTTTTGGCTTGGAGGTCTGTTGAAGGTCTGCAACGAACAAGAGGAAAAACTTTGTTCCTGGTAGACCTTCAATGGACCTGGAACGTAATGTCCAGCTAAATCAAAGAGGATTTATTACACTCATCTCCACATTTATATTTATAGTCTTTTCTTTCTCCAGAGTAGGTTTTCATGGATTGCAGTTCAGCAAAGTTCAAATCTATCTACCGTATTTTCCGGACTATAAGCCACTACTTTTTTCTGATGCTTTGAACTTAAACACCAGTGTGGCTCATGTATTGATGGCACGAAGCTTGTTGGCTTTTTTACATACATACATTTAGCGTCGTCACATCAGACCCGGTCAGAGTGGACCATATGAAACTGTTCCAATAAATTCAATAGTGGCTTATAGACAGGTGGTCTCAATAGTCCAGAAAATACGGTAATCATGTCCATTTATTCAGTCCCTCACTTCATCCTTCATTTCGAGCTGTTCTGACTCTCTCTCCCTTCTCAGGAGCTCACTTTCTTCTGATTAGCTGACATCAGGGACAGTGACAGGAGGCGGAGCCTGACAGGAGGCGGAGCCTGACTCTCCAACAGGTGACTGTAAACAAAGTAAGTTTGTAAGTGGAAATTGAAACTTTTCCAACCAGTGTGAAGATGTGTGAGTGTGAATCTGATCCAGGATCAGGAAGCAGAAGCAGCAACATTCACCACAGAGAGATCCCAGCAGGACGTCTGGTAAATATTACTGAACCCTTTACAGCTGATGGTGGAACAGATGCTGGATTCAGGAGTTTAATCACAAACTGGAAGTAAAAAGTTTTCTATGTTTGTCCATATTCATCTGTGGACGTGTGGGAGATGCTGGAAGATGTGGCTGTGGGGAAATCCTGAAGGTAACGTAACTAGTAAAATGTTAATATCCGTACAGTATCTCTGTGCACTAGGGGTAATAAATCTAATAATATTTGGGAGAGCAGAGAAGGAGAATCCGTTCAGCTACTAAGATGACCATCATCAAAGAGAGATTGATGTGTGGTGCTCCACCAGCTGAGCCACAGCCACCATAAGAGGGGATTGGGGAAGGTCCATGTCCTGCAAGGCATCTTGCAAAGTCCTGAACCTATCCTGCCGGAGTCCTTTTACACCTGAACCCCTTCAAACATTCCTCTTGTGAATGAACGAGGACAAGGGTGTCACCCCACGTTGTTATTTTACTTACTCATCACTCTGCCCTGATGTTGCCGTGGTGATAGCCAAACACAAGTGATCAGCAGTTTGGACACATGTTAAATACAGGTATAAATAAACTTGTGTCTCAGCTGTCCACTTGTCCAAGACGCATGTTAAAACCAAGTGTGGACTCACCCTGGAGGTCTCTGCAGGTCTGTGGTGGAGCTGGTGATGGTGAAACATCTACTCAGCAGAGTTGTGGATGGAAGCAGCGTTGTTGTCCAGATGGTAACTGTCAGAACATCCTGACGAACCAGGATCCTTCCACAAAGCCCTGCTCGGTTTGAGTTTTTCTGTGTTATACATTGTGAGAGGTTTGGATGAAGCTGGCACCGTGCCAGTGACTCTCTGCTGTCAAACTACAGAAAGAAACATGGTGAGCTCAGCGAGTGCTGCAGAAAAAGTGGGATTTCTTTAAAACCACCTACACAGTCCTACACATGTAGAGGCAGAGACTTAGAGATTTTCTGAGATGGTAGAAAAAAAATTAAGATAACATCAGTAGACTTCGGAAAGCACGAGCTGAAGAGAGGCTTTCAGAGGAAGTCGGCTTTGATTACTCAGTCTATGAATCAGCTGGAGACTTAGGGATCGGGAAACACACCTCAGAGGGGACTTCAAAGATCCCGATCTTCAAATTTTTCCCGTTTCCGATGTTTTCCTTCATTCCTTAGGAGCTGGTGTGTTTCAGAAATGTAAATCAGACATGTTTGATCAGATTTCATTGCTCCGGTGCTTGTGTGGAGTGAGATTACTCTGATTACTGTACAAACATAAACAGAGCATTTCTCCTTCTGACTCATCTGCACACACACTCATTACAGTTTGATTCCTCAAGAGGTCGACAGGTGAATCACTGCCAGACTGTGTCCCTCTCATTAATACCGTAACTTACTGCTGCGTGACATTGTGCATTAGCTCCAAAAGTCATGTTTTCCTTTGCAAAGTGTGGCCACGCCTCCGTTTTTTTTTTTACTTTTTACTTAATGAGGTTTCACACCTCTCAGTTTATCTGCAGCCTCAAAGGGAGGCGAGGAAATGAATGTTAAAGGAGTGAGAGAAACAAGTGAGCGTCGACAGTCATCAGGTGAGAAAGTGACTAAAACAGATTGTCCTCGCGGGCGTGGCGTTGCACGGCGGGCTCCTCCGTCACATCCCACGTTCAGGAACTGCGAGAGCTGCAACCTCGTGTGCAGGAGAAAGTGCGATCGGAGCGTTAGAAACAAGCAGCAGCAGCAGCAGCAGCAGCGATAAAAACAGAAGCACTGTGGGAGTTACTGTGGCCTCCACTTCTCAGTCTTGACACAGCTGTTCCCACAGGGCAAGATCACCTCGGTTTTACATAACATTGGCACCGGCTGGAAGTGTGGAGGGAAAACT
Source organism: Pseudochromis fuscus (assembly GCA_900323345.1). Classification (NCBI taxonomy): domain Eukaryota; kingdom Metazoa; phylum Chordata; class Actinopteri; family Pseudochromidae; genus Pseudochromis; species Pseudochromis fuscus. The sequence continues at coordinate 29,257 of OOFC01043239.1, forward strand.
GCAGCAATCCCTCCATCCAGTCCTTTATGAAATGAAGCTGGAGCCCTGCACACAGCGAGAAGAACCATCTGCAACACACTTGAAAGCTTAGTTCAAAACCATCACTATTTGCTTTTAGCAGTTTACTTCTTAATAGGGCTGCAACGATTATTCGACATAATCGATTACGTCGATTATAAAAATTAATCAACGCGGAAATACAAGCATCGATGCGTCGTATTATTGTTTTTGTCATTGGTAAAATCAAATACCAGCTGGGAAAAAGTCATCAGTACTTGCAGTTTCCTACAGGAACTGGTGGGGGCAGTATCGCTCCCACTGTTAACATTATTCACAGAAACAGACAGGAAGAAGAAGAAGCCGAAGCACGACAGCGACAGGAAGCAGAACCAACCAATAAAGAGGGAAGATGCAAAACAACACGGCTTTTTGATTGTTATGTTTTTTTTTTCAGAAGGCTAAATATCACGTTGGTCCTCTCCATGGGAAATGTGAGTACACAAAAACCAAGACGGACCGTCGACCCACACAAAGTATTACACACACTCTGCAGGAAGGAGTCTTCAC
>OOFC01043243.1:0-14464 GCA_900323345.1 Pseudochromis fuscus
AATAGAATATGATAGGGTAGAGTAGAATAGAATAGAGTACAATAAAATAAAATAGAATAGAGTACAGCAGAATAGAATAGAATAAAATACAATAGAATGGAATACAGTACAGCAGAGTAGAATAGAATAGAAAAGAAATTAGTCGAACAGAACAGAATAGAATAGAATAGGATAGGATAGAGTAGAATAGAACAGAGTAGATTTAAATAGAATAGAAAAGAACAGAATAGAAATGAGTCAAACAGAATAGAATAGAACTCAGTACAACAAAAAAATAGAATAGAATAGAATAGAATAGAATAGAATAAAAATGCCTGCATCATAGGTTTTACTCCTTTGTGTGGGAAGCAGTGCCAACAAGGACCATCTGTTGTGGGAAAATCTGAATGTTTATTGGAGGAATTACCATTAAATCACTTTGTTAACTGTGGTGCATTTTATCCAGATCATGTACCTGAATCCCAATGAGTCTGAATCTGGTTTGTGACCTTTACTACATGTCACCCTCCCTCTGATCTATTTTTTTCTTGCCCTTCAGTTTCCCCCCCCAAAAAAGACGGTCGTTCACAGTTTTTTCAGATTTCTCCCTCTTAACAGCTTTCACTGTGTCGGCGCTGACGAAACTAAAGGCTTTGAACAGTGTAATGCCACAAGGTTGCCTCTTTTTGAGGACGGCTGTGCTTTGTAGCTGCATCAGCTCACTAAAGAGAGAGGGGTGGGTGGTGCTGTTAAAGATGGAGTTCAGTTTAATCCTCATCCTCTCTTTTGCTGCTTCTGCTGCCTCCAGGGTGTCCAGGCAGAAACAGCCCATTTCTTTTTTTTTTTTCCTCCTCTTCACCACCGGTCTGTTTACACCACTAGCATCACCCCCTTTTAGTGCTGCTTCACCAGCAAAGAACAGCCACGACGAACTGATTGCAACCACACTGTATGGAGATGGGAGATAAGGCTAAATTCACAAACCCAGATTTATCCTCTCATAGATCTTCCATCATACAACTCCATTCACTCCCATTACCAGCTACAATTTTTGTATCCTCCAGTCAGCTCATGCATCTTCATCAATGGCAACTGCCGGTCTTCCTCGGGGGAGAGCGCAATAACCGAGCAACATCTTCTTAAGGCCGACGAAGGAACGATGATGAATGCTTATAATGCTAAACAATCTTCCCAATATCCTCTTTCATTTACTAAGCTGCCCCCGAGGCCAACAGGCGCTCATTGAGCTCCGCACCACAGCACTTAGCCCACTGGGCCCACGCAGGGTTCGGCTTGATTGACCCGATCCCTCATGAGGACGGCCCGGCGGTCCTCTCATTCTGCTGCTCGCTCCACGCCGGCACTGATTGCCGGACCGAGCGTAGCATGGCGAGAAAGGGAGGAAGGGAGGGAGGGAACTATTTGTTTCATCCGACTATGTGAGCAAATGTGGGCGCGCCATGAGCCGAAACAAATCACACTGGGAAATCACGCGGCGCACATCTTAACTTCAAACCCGGCACAGACGAGCAGCTTGCAGCCGCCTGTGGGCTCATGTTATCGGGCCTTAAACTGCACACATGTAAGAGATAGGCTGACCCGGAGCGAGGAGTGCAATGACCGAAAGGAAACAAGCCCAGCATCACCATCACACCCATGTCAAGTTGTGTTTACTCTCTTGCTGTCTCTCGTTTTGTCTCCTCCACTTAGCTCCATTTTGTTTAATATCACCATGTTTTATGTTGTGTTTTTGCAGGAAATGACCCCAAATCTTAAAATTGCTTTTATTAGGAATGTATGTCCTGAGTATGTGGACATTTTTTTAGTGAAAGTGGAAGGACAGGTTAATTATTAATAATAAAAATAGAAAAAAATAGTAAGTAAATGAGATGTTTTTACCCAGAGCTGTGGTGACCTTCACTCAAAAACTCCTGCACCAACCGTGACCTTTTGGTTTGTTTTCATGCTTCTTTATTGTTCACTGAGACAAAAAGGGGGGAAAAGCCTGTCAGATTTCTCCAAGTAACATTTTGAATAGGTGCAATTTGTGCACTCATTAAACAGACAAAACAAAATAACCCAAGGACAAAAGGGAATTATTTCCATACTGGCCTAAATGAATATGTAATTCCCTGTTTGTGTATTCTTCATCTTCAGGACTGTTGAGACTAAACAGGTCAAAACAGAATAACTTTTAAACCACGTTGCTTTTCATTTGGTGTGAAGCATGTTTCAGCACCTGGCACTTCAGCAAAGGATCATTCAAATGGAAAATACTGTATTTGTAAAGTGTCTTCTTTCTTGCCTTGGGTTAAACAAGAAGGTCGATACCAAGGTCTTTTAAATACAAAGTAAAAACCAGGAGATAGTTCACTGACTTGGTTAAAAGAGGAATGTGGCCTCTAAATTTCTACTTTAGCGCCTGTTGTATGACTTCCTGTTAGCTGTTATCAGGAGGTTCACAAAATAAAAGCCTGGCAGACAGATGCAAAACTGGCTTTCCTATTGTTAGACCGGCAAGTATCGTTAAAGTGTTTTGCACCTGCTTGATGGCTGGCTGTGTTTAGGAAAGATGTCAACTTGCTATTTTTTGATCATCGTACAAGTCAGCTCATTTATTTTTCCATATATCTTTGTAAGTCAGTTGTTGTTGTTTGTTATTCATGTTACGGGGTGAAAAGAGTGTGCCTGGGAACCTGTATAGAAAGGATGCAGGTGCAATGGTAGAAGAGCTAACGGTAGAAGCAGCTAGCGGGAAGAGATCCACAGGTCATTTTTTGTTTTTTTTGTTTTTTGTGAACACTGGAGTAAGAAAACACAGCAGACCAAATTAATGATTTTGCAACCTTGGTAAAGTGGAGCGAGGTATATCCATGAATATTTAGGGATGTGGTTGGTTTGATTGACAGGTCTGATCTCCAATGAGGTGGCTTGGTAGCTAATTCACTGGTACACATCAGACAATGTCCTTGGGTTCAAGGGTCAGACCTTCCTCCTCACTCCTCCCTTTATATCCTAATATGGTCACTTCTGGTGCAGCAAAACCAACATGACGACGTTCAAATGTCAAACTCCTGGCTTTGAAAGTCAACAAACGAATGGGTGTCATCACAGTGAGTATGTCCCTCTGTTATATAAACCACAACATTGCTAGTTAGCTCAATATTTAGTGTGTATGCCAGCAGATTAGCAAAAGCTCTGTCTACAAAATCTGCTGACTTCATCAGAGTGGCATCGATCTGTTAATCTAACCTTGCAAGAAAGTTCTTACCAAAACTTTGCTTTAGTCACCCTGCAATACACACTTCCACCTAAGGAGTCAACGGACAACAGCATGCATACAGTATGCTGTGTACCCTGTATGGTATAATCTCACCTGAGTGCAGCGGTGGTGTGCCAGCTGTCACACAACAAAGTCCAGAAATGTCTCCCTTCAACGGCCTGAAAGATAATTACAACGACCGAAGCTCCGAGTCCGTTTTGACACCTGTCGATGGCTTTGTAGAGCAGAGCGGTGTTACACAATAAATGTAGACCAGGTGTCAACAGTTCCACCCGAGCTCTCCCAGCAAGCACTCATGACTCTAATTACACCTGAAAATTGTCTGCACGGAGCCTGTTAGCCGCCGCTGACACCACTCGAAGCGTCCCGCGTTACCGGGTCAAAAGGTCGTAGAGCTGGCTGGACCGTCGCCAATAAACAGCCCATGCACAAAAGGCAGGTAAATGAATGGCAATGACATCAAATATTTAACAAATATACAATATTGAAGAGATTCTTTTGAAGCCGGAGTGGAGGAGCCGGATGTGTCAGGGGGAGGTGTGGAGACGAAGGAAAGAAAGACGCCCTGGACGGGTCTGTGTGCTCTAATTGGCTCCTCTGGCTTTCACCTTCACAGGCCATTGAGCCTGAGCAGACACAGGGTATAGTGGTGTGGATAGCCGGGGCCAAAAGGTGATGCGGTGCTCTGTGTGCCCTGCGCCTGTGTGTCTCCTCATATGTGAGAGTGGGCGTGTGATTTTCCTTCATTTAACTCCATATTTTGGTTTTCAGTGCATATAAGAAAGAGGCGGGAGGCAAAAACAAATGGAGGCGAGAGGGAAGGGAGAAAGCTCCGTAATTTGCTGGCTGCTTTGCTAATTGAGCTACCACAGCACTTCTCAAGAGGCTGGTCGGCGAAGGAGATTGGATGGATTGATATGGATGCACACTCACACACAAACACACACACACACACACTCCAGAGGAAAAGGGAGGCACAGCTTGCACACACACACACACACACACGCAGATAGGAAATGCCTCAGACAAGCTTTCATCTATTGTTTTCTTAGACAAATTCGATTAAGTTCTGCACAGGCAAAACAGAAGAGATGGTGGCCTGCTCTTAAAAGCTTCGAGAAAGCCAGCGCTGCCTCTTGTTTTATTAGTCCACAAGGATGCATCTCAATGAGATTTCACCCGCTGTCAGAGAGACGTTTATTTCATAAGTTTGACGGGTTTTTCTGTGCAATTCAGGCCATTTTGCACACAACGCCCCGACATCAAAGGCCCTCGGGGGCAAAGAATGACTTCAAAAAGGTTACAGCTCTATAGCAATTCACCTATCTTCAGCATGTGGTGGGTGGGATGCGAGAATTAGTCGAATATTAAAAGCACGAGAGGGAGAGGGAGAGCGGAGGAGACCACGGGCTTTACGCGAGCAAATAAATCTCTCCATTGTTGTTATTAATCCTGTGTCAAACAGGAAAGTTCCAGCGTCATCCGGAGAGGCAAATAGGCGCTTCCCATTGCAGCTTTGCATCTCAATGCAGACGATCCCTACACACACAGCGCCCCTCAGATTAGCACATCATTTAGGATTTTTAATGACACCCTAAGGCGCAACCATACTTTTTTTTTTTTTTTTATGATGACGAGGCACACACTTTATGTTCTCCCATACAGAGTGTGCCCACGTGAAATAACTGAGGTTTTAATGCTGTAAATGTGGGTTTGCTTGACGTTAGGTGGTGTGTGGTTTACACTGTTTCCAATGGTGGTATTTCCCCTGGAGTTCAATCTTAATTTGAGATAACAAACCTCATTTTGTAACCATTAGGAACATATTCTTCTTCTTTTTAATCTGACAGTGAAAAAAAGTTGCGTTATCCTTGGGCTAATTCAGCTTTTATGGCCTGTATTTACTGTAGTATGCTTTTACATGCAGTATCGACCAATCCCAATTCACCCCTTTGCCTTAACCCTTAGCCCTACCCCTACATTTTAATTTAGAGAGAGTCAACATGAAGGCAAATGCTGCAGAGGTGGCAACAGCAATACAAATAACTTGTAATAAACAATTGATCGTCAGTTTAATGCCGTTTATAGACCGCTTCTTTATGACAAACGTAGCAAAAAAACACCCAAGTTCCTGTTCGTGTTTCTGTTCAGGATATTCACGTTAGCATCGTTTTAGCGTAACAATCCCGTGTCCTGTTATACCCGTCAAAAATTGAACATGCCTGTTGCTTGACAGGGCTACAGCTGCTGAGGGCATGGTGAATTGTTTGTTGTCGCATCTGTATAGCGCCATCGACGATCGCTGATGTCATAACAGATCTCGAAGGGTTGTCTCATTGGAGACGGGGATATGTCAACCCCCTACCCCTTGCGAGTCCATTTCAAGGGTTGAGGGGTAGGGGAAGGGGTAAAGGGTAAAAATCTGATGACAGAAATAGTAGAGAGTTATTTTAAGCCCAATCCCAACTCAGATTTTTACCCCTACCCTAACGCCATCAGGTATCGAAGGGCTGTCCCATTTCATAGGGGGATATGTCAACTCCCTACCCCTTGCAACTCAATTTCAAGGGTTAGGGTCAAGGGGTAGGGGAAGGGGTAAAGGGTGAAAACCTGAATTGGGATTGAGTTTACTTCTATTTGAGTCTATTTCTTTTGTCAGATTTCTCCATACCACTAAGAAACCTAATTTTAGTACCATTATAAAGCCACATTCTTTATTAATTAGACAGTGAAGAGATTTGCCTGTCAGCAACATTATGATTCACCCACTTAATCTCTTAATATAGCATATTAATGATTCTATAGAAATAATGGAAAACCCCATTAGTAACTGTTTCACATTCTTGAACTAATGTATCTTTGGACACTAGCATGATTAGCGTTGAATGATAACTAACATTGATGTAAAAGTGCTCTTCTTTTTATGTGACAGCTTGACACACATTTTATTACTCACACATTTAAATGAACCTGCATTTTATTTACTTTATCCATGAACGACTGTATCCATGAACGACTATTATAATAATAGAAAAACTCGTCAGTATAATAGACGATGCCTAAATATGGGCTGATAATTAACAGCGTGGATGTAAAAGCCCAGTTGGAACCTTGAGAAAAGAAATCTCCCACACATTCACAGAGCTTAATCTCACACTTAATTCCTACAATTGAACAAATTGCTTGTCCAATGGTTTCTCATATGAACAGATTAACAAACAGTCAATGAGGCGTCGCGCTAATAGCCACAACAATGTGCTGCGTGTTGCATGATTGGAGAACATTAAGTTGGCTGGAAAACAGTTCAAGAAGTAATTAACACAACTACTGCGCAGCAATTCATTTCAGAATGAGCTGAATTGAAACTGAGCTTGTCAGACATTCAATAACAGTCAGTGCAGTGAAATATTACAGCCTGACAAAGTAACTGAGTTGACCTTCATTCCAGCATCCCCTCATGATTATCTGGTTCACAAATGGCCGATTAACTCCTTTTTAATGATGCTACATGGACTGCAGTAGGTTAAGGACACGAGCATAGAAAAGAAAAACAAATTGAGCTGCAGCTTAAACCATTACCTTTTTTTTTTTTTTTTTTTTAATTAATCATGGAATATATCTAGACTATGACGCACTATTACCTTTTCCCCACTGGGTGGTGAATGACATTTTGCACTGTCTGAGCATCATTTGGGAAAAATAATGCAAGTTTAACTAAGCCCATGGGGCCTTCTCAGACTATATTTGTGATGACAGCCGAGCCTCAAGGCGCACAGTGGAAGTATTTCCCCAGCAGAAGCAAGCAAACAGGAATGTTAACAAGCCAGGCCAGAAACCAAGTGATGGATACTCCCCGAAACGTACTGCTCTGTTTATCCGATTTTTAAATCAGATGCTCACTGCTAATAATTTGTTTCATTATTTAGAAAAATATGCTAAAAACAATATCATTATTATTCATCTGAGCCAGTTTTTAATGCTTGTTTACTGTAACAGAAATACATTTACATCCCAGCGGTCGATGTATGTCTCTGCTATGCACGCCTGTGGTTTAGGGGCAAACGTACTTTACTTGAATTCACAAACAGGCATAATTAGTGAGCCGTGCGGCGCCTTGTTCTCCATCCGAACTGTGTGGATTCTCCAGCAGCGCAAAACAAGGACCATCTAATCATAGTGTCCTGATGCCACGGTGGCGGCGCTGCCTCCAGACAAAGTGCCTTCAAGCAATTAAAAAGTGTAAACAAGTCGGATTGGCACATGTCAGAGGCTGCACCCTGCAGTGTGGTGCCTGTATTACTGGACTAAAGGATGTGTTAAAACAAATGTGTGTATATGTATATGCTCGTGCTCATTTGCATGCATATATTTACATGTGAGACTTCTACCATAGACTGTATATAGAAATCAATGAAGGAAGTGGCCCAAATGTTAGGCCAATGTGGAAGTGCAAAAAAGTGTAAGACTCCTGACGGCCACTAGATCCTGGCTAAAAAAAAATGACCTGAATTCAAAAATCGCCATTTTCAACCATGAAATACCCGGAAGTCATTCTGATGTCATTAGCTATAGTCAACTCCTCATTAGTGATCTGGTGGTCGATCTGAAAAAAAAAATAAATAAATCAAACAGATGAATATTTATGGGCGTGGTTAGCTTGATTGACAGGTCTAGTTTCCAAGACCAGCACCGTTTCACACAGTGACCCCTCATTCAAGAGTTAAACCCGCCTCCTCTTCCTCTTCCAAATATGGTCACTTCTGGCTCCAAGCAACCAATATGGCGACGTTCAAATACCAAACTCCTGGCTTCAATCCACAAACCAACATCACACTTGCTTCCTCTATTTCTATATGTTTATGATTTCTACATAGTGCAGCTGTCAACTGGGAAAAGCCAATTATATATTTTACAGATAATAAACAATGATAGCACCAAAATATATTTCTATTTGGCCCTCACATTTAAACAATGTTTTTTTGTGCCAATGACAATTAGATTGTCATTGAGAGAGTGAAAAGAAACCACTTCCAATTTTGCACAGCTTAGTTTAATTGACGTGCAAAGCTGAGAAACAGATTGTGGATGATGTCATTTTTTGCTGCTCCATTGACGGTAAGCAACTCCAAGGACAGTTTGACAGCACCCGCTGCGATGTTACAGGATGTGGAGGCGTTTTTTAAGTTCACTACTTTGATGGGATTTCTCAAACAATCACTGTATTAGTCACTAATTCCTGTAAACTCGCTCCGGAGGAAGCCATCAATCTGAATTTTGATGCACAGAGAGAAAAAGTTTGTGGTTTTGAATTCTTGTTGATACAGATTTAACTGGCCAAAAAAAATCCCTTGAATAACACAATGTAAATCTCTGCTGAGATATGAACTGTGGGACACCTTAAAGAGGCAGAGGGTTGAATAATTAAATAAGATACATCACCTTCCAGCAGATTTAAAGGACACAATCGTGGGTGGCAGAGTGGGTCATCTACGAATCGTAAGGTCTTGGATCTTATCCCCAGCACTTCCTGTTCACATATCAGTGTCCTTGAGCAAGTCACTGAATCCTAAGTTGCTCCCGATGGTGACTAGCACCTCGCATGGCAGCTCTGCAGCCATTGGTGTGAATGAATAGGTGAATGAGGGGTCGTATTCGAGACCTATGTGCTTTGAGACCTAAGCTAAGGTGAAAAAGTGAAGGTGATAAGTATAAGTTAATCTAGCAGGGCTAACCTTTACCCCCAGTCAGGGTGTCTATAACAACTGTGGTGTAGGCATTGGACGCCATGTTCTGTCTATTAGACTCAAGCTTCTTTTATCCCCCTAATTGTTTCCCACGATGCAGCTTTTCATCATTCTTCCATCACCTCACGTGCGACATAAGCAACAGGATTCCTATTAAAATTGTATCACTCTCTATTCTGGACAGAAGGAATTTGTCAAGATGGCTGCCGTAACAAACCCCTGGGAGCCATTAGAGGCTTGTGTTCAAAGTCAGAGTGATTAAAGGACGCTTTGTTGGACACATAAAAGAAAGCGCGAGCGATCGGGAGAGAACGGAAGAAAAAAAGAATGAGAGATCTTCTCCTGATTGTCCTGCTCGCAAACAACACGCCGCCTTCAGAGATCCCCGCGTCCCTCGTTTGGGAAGGCGGGCTCGTTTGGATACGCATTTGAAGCTCCTCTGTCAGCTAACTGCTGATTGATTCATTACAGTCATCAAGGTGGTGCAGCTAATGGGTGTTAACACATCACCATCAAACAGTTGTTGGTGTCTGCGGTGGTACACAGGGCATTGTTAGCCTCCCTGTTTGTTTACTTCTCTCAGAGTGTGTATCTGTCATGTTAATGTTTCAGGGAGGATGCTGCACAAGCTGTCCTGCAATTTGGTCCAATAAAATCCAACAACTATCAGATGCATTTTTTCTGCATTGTGTGTGGTAGTACATTGTTTTTGCATTGCTTGTAAAGACATTCATGGTTGCTAGGTGACGGATCCTAATGACACATCCCGTAGCACCACCATGAATCCAACATTTCTCAATATCTTGGCATCAACAATGATGCAATCCACTGACTTCTTCGGGACTTCCCGCGAGGCTCAATAATTGTAGTAAACGACTTGCAGAACTAATAGCAACACCATCACCCTCAGATGTAGCTGAGCTTGAGGTACTGTTGCATTGACAAATTGATGTGCTAGCATAACTGTTTGTCCTGTTTCATTGATCTGACTAAAGTGGTTTTTACAGGAAACCACGGCTTCAGTGTAGTAAACAAGCTTTTGTTGAGAACATGACAGATGCTGAGATCTTACATTCTTGAAGTAACAATAAAGAAAAGAATAAAATGCAGCCATTATACCTTAAAATATCTTTAAAAAAAATGCAAAGTGGCTTTTAGTGAGTTTAGTCAGTGACAGCTTTGAAAAATAAAAAACTACAAGACGCTGAGCAAGATTCTTGCTGTTGAACTCATGTTGTTTTCCAAGTTTTAACTAGCTAGCTACCAAAGTCAGCCTATTTTGACATGGGTTTAGCTGCTAGCTAGCTAGACTTCTACAACAGTGGTGTAAACATGTATAACACTCCCAAACTACAGGGGGCGCCCAGTCCTGATAAATTTAAAGTCTGGGATAATATGGCCTTAAGTTAGTGGTATGTATGCTAAGCCATGCAAACAGATAGATGATGCATGTGTCTTCAGTTGTAGTGGTAGGAACAAAGACCGTCTATTGAAAGGATGAAGCTAACGTGATGTCACCCCACGGTTTGTGGAAATCTTGTATTTTGAACATCGCCATCTTGGTTGTCTGGAACTGGAAGCGACCATATTTGGATATAAGGGGAGGGGAGTGATAAGGCTGACTCAAAGCCAAAGATGCTGCCCATTGTGTATGAGACTTGGGTTCAGGTCTAATCTCATTGGAGGTCAGACTTTTCAATCAAACCAACCACCCACTTAAATATTCCTCTTTTTGAAAGAGTTTTTTAGGAGCTAGCATCCAGTGGCCATCGGGAGTATTGCACGTTTTTTTGCACTTCCACATCAGCCTCTCTATTGAGCCCTGGTCTACAGGTGGGAATCATCACTTTATTTGTGCCACAATGAAGCCAAGAAACTTTTCACAAGTCTAGTAGTATCATAAAAACAGAGTGATGAAGGTTACAGGCTGCTACAGCAAATTTAATTGGATGCCAGTTGGTGTGACATATGAAAGCTGTACATATAGTGTGTCTCTGCTCAGTAAGCTGAGATGGAGTGTGGAGCTCTGCTGGGCTAATTTAGAGCCCGGTTGGGTCTCTCACCTACACATCCTCTCTCCTTTTCAGCTGATAATCTCACTGAGTTCAGAGGAACATCATGCACTCCTCTGACTGAGTGGCTGTGGTGTGATTATCTGTGTTTAATGTGTGTATATATATCTGTACACATATATAGATCCTCAAGAGAGGGTCTATGTCATTTGGAGAATGCATGAGTGTGTGTTTGTATATAGAGGAAAGTCACATTGCTGTGTTTCAGCGTCTGCTGATATATTGGATTTGCCAAAGAATCCCCAGTGATCAAGTCCAATTCAGCAGCACTGCCCTAATAAGCTCTGCACATCAAGGCTTTTCTCTCGTTTTCTCCCCGCCTCGCTCCCTCTCTCTTATCCTTCCTCTTCCCTTTCCTTTGACTGCCACCCATTAGCCAACCCAGACCACACAATGGAACTCAATCACATCTGGCAATTTAAATTAGCCCTATTTTTTCTGTCTCTTGCGCTTCAAAACACCTCTCAGCAGAACCCCGAGCTTCCGCTGCACCCAGATTATTGGCTCCCATTTATCTGAATGCACATGTGTGTGTGTGTATGTGTCATTATGTCTGAATGCTACTCTGAGCATAAAATAAAAAAAAGGAGGAACAAAGAAACTGGAGCCCAGCAATGACAGGGCCACACTCATTAGTCTTTCTAAAGCTATTATAACAGAATTCCAGCACTATTCTGTCTAGGGCAATTAGTTTCTGCATTTTCACTGTATGCGTCGATGATGACGGTGGTGTGTATATACATGAAGACAGAATGAATTAGACAGCTTGTCAGTTAGAAAATCCCTCGCCACCTCTTGCATTGCTTATTCCTTTTGACTTGTTGGCAGGGGAAGTGGGCTCACACACACACACACACACATACACCGAAGCCTAATTAAGAGATAAATGCCACGTTGATGCTTTTTGTTCCCCCCCTTGTAATGTGAAAGCATCATGTGTGAGTGTTTGTGTGCGTTATGCCAGTGTTTGGAATAAGCTGTCATGCAGTCCTGCCCGGGTCCGTGTCCCAGCATGCATCTGGATTGTGTGATGTAGGTTCACTGGCAGCAGTGCCATGAGATAAACGCATTAGTTGTAACAAGCTGCCCGCTCAGGGAAGGAGAGGAGAAACAGCTTCAGTAATAAAGCAAGTCACACGGAGGCTTTACTGTATGTATTACAGTCTCCACAATGCACACACACATTCATGTTTTCTATACCTTGTGATCAAACTTTATCCGTTCCTCTCATTTACACAAACGCCTCACAAGGTCTTTTCTTAAGAGAAAGCTTGGCAGACAGCTGAGAGCCTTGGACCTCGCTGTGACTGATTGGGAGTGTATACGACTCTGAAGGCAGTGACGCCTCCAACACAGGGACAAATAAATCACCATGGTGAAGAGAAAAGAGAAGCAGGGGAATAAGATAAAGAAGTCTCGCCGTGAGGAACAACACAGCACCGTGTGCCAGGGAAATCAATTAGAGTAATGCGCTGTACACATTAAAGGCTGCTTTAAAGTATGAAACTCTGCATATAGTAACAGGCTTCTGTGCATCACACGTGGACATAAACGCTGCCTTTACTGCACATATGAAATGTGTGGAGGAGAGATTTGCATTAGCATATGGCAGATACGTACATACTGGTTGGGTTTTTATGGAAATATTGGTGGTCCTGTGCTATTATGGTTACAAAATAAACACAGTAAAGATGGTTTTTGACTGGAAACAGAAAAATGAATTTCAGTGTAATGTTTCAGTGTAAAACAAGCCACAAATAAAAGATTTTTGTTGCATCAAATGACAGTTGGATTAATAACTCTTTGCTAACTTTGACTGTTTGATTCTAAGCCAATCGCATGCTGTTGGTTTTTGACCAGTTTAGCTGAAAAAAAGCTGGTGGAGACACTGATGTGAGCAGTGAACAAAACAATAATCGCTGTGGCCTCACAAGGAAACCAGTGACCTGAGAGACAGGAAGAAGTCCTGTAGGGGGGTCATTTGTCACTACTTTTTAAATAGTTAGGTAATCTACTGTGTTCATTAGTTACTAATTATAGCCTCTTAGGAGTTGTCATGGTTCTGTGTATTTAGTTATTGACTGGGATTTTGTTGTAGTTTTAGTGTTTGTTTTCCCCTGTCATGTCATTTCCTGTTTTATTTTGTTATGTCTTTTCCTGTGACCAAGTTTTACTTCCTGCTCTTGTCTCGTTTCACCTGCTCCTCTCATTGTGCCTCGTTACGCAGTGTATTTAACCCCATGTGTCTCTCTGCTTTGTTGCCAGTTGTCTTATGCTAGTAAATTTGCCTTTTTTGTCAGGTTAGGTTAAGAATATTAAAGTGAAATTAAACATTAAAGAATATTTTTTTGTACTTTGTCTTAATGTCTGTATTTGGGTCCCTGCTCCATGCTTGTTTCCTGATGGGAATGAGACTGTCTTACAAGGAAAACATTGATGTTTAGTGATAAAATGTATATAGGGTTTTATCTGCCATGAAGTAAAATCTACAGCGAATCCCAGAGGCTTTTATTCTCTTTGTATTTGACTCTCATGGCCGTGAGAAGTTAACCTCACATTTGTTGGGATGCACTTACAGGTTGTCACTTTAACGAATTGACCGCTGTTCAGCAGAAGTTACACAACCACTGAAAAGTCGTACAACACGTCAGATTCAACACACGTGGAAACAATATCGCCTTAAAGTCGCTGATAGAAAAGACCTCGACGCACTTCTCCACCCTTCGCCTCCACCTCCTCCTCCTCCTCTTAGTCTTAACTGTTTTTTTTTTTTTTAAACCTGTTTCCCTCCCACTCTTTTTCTCTCTGTCTGCCGTTTCCCTCTCATTCGGTCAGTCAATCAATAACACTGCAATAATTTGTCTCCATTTCCCACAGCCTATTCACATGTCAAACACACGGGCTCCTGTCTGACACACGGCGCCTAAAATAATCCAGTCCTCCCACACTCGTCCGCCGCCAATTAAAGTAGCGAGCGACTGCTTCTAATTAGTTTTGTTACAAACACCACCGTAGCGCTCGGTAACTCACTTCTCGTTTTATCGGGACGACTGTTTCTTCGTCTTCTGCCGTTATCTCGTGGTTTTCACCGGGAAGCGATGGTTTGTGAATTTGCCCAACATGTTGTTTACAATCCGCGTCGCTAGCTAATGAGGATGGCTAATTACAGTTGTGTTTATTTTGGTGGGAAAGCAGTGTTGTCTTTCATCAAACACACCTCCATTTTCACTGTTTTTTCACTCCCCCCCCCACGTGGTCATGCACACAGGAGCTATTGTGCTGCCCGGCTATCCTTCTCTTTACTTTGTGGCGTCTGCGTTGATTAAGCAGCGCGGCGAGCAGCTGGGGAGCGGCAGCGTTCGGGAGTGATAAAATCCCTTCAGGTG
>OOFC01043247.1:0-10000 GCA_900323345.1 Pseudochromis fuscus
GATGGATTTATGATTCTATTAATAATGTAGGGACCAATGAATCTGGGGGCGAGTTTCTTGGACTCAACTTGTAAGGGAATGTTCCTGGAAGAGAGCCAAACCTTCTGCCCTGGTTGGTATAGGCGTTTATTGGCATCTGCTGAGCGAAGCTTGTATCTCTCCTACGGCAGTGGCGAAGGTGGGTCTGCACTGATGGAACTGCCAGCTCTCTTTCCTGGGAGGGGAACAGGGGAGGCCGATAACCAAGAGAAGCTTAGAAGGGAGACAAACCTGTGGCAGAGCTGATGTGCGAGTTGTGGGCGTACTCCACCCAGGGAAAGTGGGAGCTCCAGGAGGAGGGATTAGACTCAGCCACACAACTCAGAGCCGCCTCCAGGTCCTGATTGACCCTCTCCGTCTGTCCATTAGACTGTGGGTGGTAACCAGAGGTGAGACTGACAGATGCCCCGAGGGCCAGAGCAGGCTTTCCACACCTGTGATGTGAACTGGGGACCCCGGTCAGAAATTATGTCCACAGGAATGCCATGCAGGCGGAAAACATGCTTAACTAACAATGATGCAGTCTCAGAAGCAGAAGGGAGTTTCTGGAGGGCTACAAAATGTGCTGCCTTGGAGAAACGGTCCACTACCGTGAGTACTGTGGTGTTACCTTCAGATGAGGGCAGACCAGTGACAAAGTCCAGTGTGATGTGCGACCATGGCCGACTGGGAACTGGGAGGGGCTGGAGGAGGCCAGCGGGTGGACGGTGTGAAGGCTTACTTCGGGCACAGGTGGAGCACGCAGCCATGTAAGTCTTAGAGTCATCTGTCATCGCAGGCCACAGGAAGTGTTGTTGGAGGAGGGAAAGAGTCTGGCAGACTCCTGGGTGACATGAGAAGCGAGACCCGTGTGCCCACTGGAGAACCAGGGATCTGACAGAGGTAGGCACCAACAGGCGGTGTTACCTGGTGCAGGTTCCCTCCGCAAAGCTTCTTGAATAGAGGAGAGGATGTCCCAGGAAACTGCAACAATGACCCTGGAGGCAGGGATGATGGTGTTGGGAGGGTCCGGACTGTCTTCGACAGCAAACTGGTGAGAAAGCGCGTCTGGTTTGATATTACGGGAGACAAGGTGAAGTTGAACCGACTGAAAAACATGGACCAGCGGGTCTGACGGGAGTTTAGACGCTTAGCAGTCTGAATATAAGCCAGATTCTTGTGATCAGTCCACAAGCTGAAGGGGTGTTCAGCACCCTCAAGCCAATGCCGTCACTCCTCTAGTGCCAACTTAACCACCAACAATTCCCGGGTACCCACATCATAATTCTGCTCAGCCTGGGACAAACGGCAGGAAAAAAAAGTGCAGGGTCGGAGTCCTTGGTGTCCAGGTTCGGTGCGCTGTGACAAGACGGCCCATACTCCAGTGTCTGAGGCATCCACCTCCACAATAAACTGACGCTTAGGGCATGGTTGAATGAGCACTGGAGCTGTGGTGAAAAGGTGTTTTAATTTGGAGAAGGACTTCTCTGCCTCAGGGGACCAACCAAATGGGACGGCGGAGGAAGTGAGCCTACACAGTGGGGCAGCGACTTGACTGAAATCCTTAATAAATCTCCGGTAGAAGTTAGCAAAGCTTAGAAACTGCTGCAACTGTTTCTGATCTTTAGGCTGGGGCCACTCCTCTACGGCTGTTATCTTGGCCGAATCTGGCTTCACCTGTCCACTTTCAATGATGTAGCCAAGGAATGACACAGAGGAGGAGTGAAACTCACACTTTTCAGCTTTAACATAGAGCTTATTCTCAAGCAGCCGCTGTAGCACTTGAGGGACATGTGAGATATGTTCAGAGAGAGTGCTTGAAAATATTAATATATCATCTATGTAGACAAATACAAACCGGTTGAGAAAATCCCGAACGATGTCATTCACCAAGGACTGGAACACCGCCGGGGCGTTGGTAAGGTCAAACGGCATTACAAGATACTCGAAATTGCCAATTGGAGTAATAAAAGCCGTCTTCCACGCATCACCTTCACGAATACGGACCAGGTGGTAGGCATTGCGGAGATCAAGCTTGGTGAAAATGGTGGCGCCCTGGAGTGGCTCGAACGCGGAAGAGATGAGTGGGAGTGGGTACTTATTCTTCACTGTGATGTTGTCTAACCCACGAAAGTCAATGCAGGGACGAAGCGTACCATCCTTCTTACCAACAAAGAAGAACCCAGCACCAACAGGGGATGACGAGGGGCGTATGATGCCGGCGGAGAGTGAGTCGGATATGTAACTTTCCATAGCAAGCTTTTCGGGTTTGGACAGGTTATACAATTTACTGGAAGGCAAGGGGGCACCAGGGAGGAGGTCTATGGCGCAGTCATAGGGGCGGTGTGGTGGCAAGGACAGTGCCAAATCCTTACAGAAAACTGTACCCAGGTCATGATACTGTTCAGGGACAGAGGTCAGATCAGGAGGAGTAGCACAGGGCAGAGAATGTAAAACCTCAGACTGAGCAGAGAGGAGACAGTTAGCATGACAGAAGGTGCTCCAAGCAACCACTCTGCCAGCAGCCCAATCAATGTGGGGGTTGTGCTTGACTAACCAGGGATGACCTAGAACTACTGGAGCTGAGGGAAAAGATATTACTCTGAAAAGAATGTCTTCTCTGTGATTACCAGAAAGTAACAGGTTGATGGTGTCAGTCTGTTGAATTATCCATGACAAAAATTGTCCATTAAGTGCTGTGGCTGTCAGGGGGGGCTCAAGGTTGGTAGTAGCAATTTGGGCTTGTCTTATCAGATTAGCATCGGAGGACAGCAGCTCAGACAATGGTGTCGAGGGAGAGTTGTTTACTCAGGACCGACTTGGTCTACGGAGTGTTTCATTGTGCTGTTACGTTCTGTCTGCAGCCAGATCACATCCATATATATAGTGGGAACCAGGCATTGGTTCCCACTGCATGCACAGTAGTCCAACAAAGCTGACAAAGAGGAAGCTTGCAGCATTCTTTGCTGTCAGTTTGCTCCTGTACTCAGTGACGATATTGTTCATGGTACTGAACCCCCTCTCATAGCCTGCATTACTTGCTGACAATGTATCCAATGCCACAAGCAACTTCCTCATCTTGTTAGGAATGCTTCTTCCTCAACTGGCCTTGTACTCAATGAATCCAAGATGTTCCTTGTGTTCATTCAGATGTAGGACATGTCACAAAGCCTTCACCTCATCTTCTCCGTGTCGAGGATTGTCATGGTCCCACTTGTCTGGGTTAAAGACTGTCATTTGATTTAGAAGCCTATTGTAAGTCTCTTTTCTGTTGGCTGTGACACTGGCCTGTGCTTTGTTAGCTGGGGTTGTCAAGAGTCTGTCGTTCATACTCTCTGCCACTGCTTGACTCAACTGCGCAGAGTCAATGATGGGAAACTTGCCAACTCTTAACTGTTCTCCCTTGAATTTCATCCTCTGTCTGGCTAGCTTCAACTGGATGTTGCCCTGGGAATGAACTGAGACTTTCAATGCATTTGACATACATCGTCATGATCTCATGGGCTTTTGGAAGTGTGGTCTTCCTGTTCTGAAGAAACTTTGACAAGTTCTTCAGTTCAGTCAGGACATCTGCCATTGGTGCAAGACATTTCAGGAAGTTTTCATAGCACAGCTTTGACAACAGACCTTTGAATTTAAACCTCTCTCCGCTGTCCCTTGTCTCATCCTCTGATGCCTCATGGAAATGTTGTGCCAGTGCTGGATAAGAGTGCCAAACTGCAGTGATTGCCCTGTATGAAGAAGCAACCCAGCAAACACTGAACACTCTTCCAATTCGTCTGAGTTGGAGGTGTAAATTGTGACACATTCACTTAGGTCTTGCATGTTTTTTGGTGACTGGCTATACAATGAATATAGGCTGTCAAGGAAGGCTTGGAAGTCATTTTGTTCTCCCTGTTGTCTCCAGTGCCTGGTCCACAGCCAGCTCCAGTCTGTGACTAAGGCAGTGCCACAGTGCAATGCCTGAAAGTCACCCTGGAGCAGCTTCCCAACACCTGACTTCACTCCTAGCATCACACTGGCCCCATCACTGCAAAATCCTATGAAAACTTCCTGCTGCAATTCAGTGGTGAAGCTACTCTGAAACAAGCTGTTCATCAGCTGTTCTTTGATGTGAGCAGAAGACAGACTATCCAACTTAATAAGGTCCAATGGAAACAGAATGGGCTCCATCTCTCCATAAACACAATTAATGTTGACTTGTGCCCCACACTGGTTGACTCATCAGCTAGTACTGTTATTTTACACCTATTTTCTATAATCTTCCTCAGAAGTTCCTTATTCATCTGTGATTACACATGATCAATTATGTCAACACAGACGGTTTGCTGTGCAAAACACGACCTAAATCAAGAGAATTCATTTGCTGCAGTGCAATCAGACTCACAAAGTCAGTGAATGGCTTATTATTTTAGGCCACATAATATGCTGCCCTGAATACCCTGACGGTGGACTCAAATGCAGACTCCTGACTGGTGGTGTTAATTTTCAGGAGAATGTCTTTCTTTGTTGTCTGAAGAATCTTTATTACTTCATTGTGTGCTTGGGAGTTTCGGTGCTCATTAACTTTTTTGCGCAGTGATAAAAGCTGGACATCTCTTGAATTACCAAACTTGGGTTATCTTTCCCTCAGCCCACTGGCTAGCAATGTTGACACCACGGGATGCCATGAGACCTAGATTCTTAACATTGTGGCACGGAGTGCACCCCAGTTTCCCATGTTGGGCATACAACCATTCTTTTTGCTTTTAAACTGTTCATATTGACCCTTTGTCCAAATGGATGGATAAGCAGGAGGTGTAGCATCATCAGCACCTGTGCTTTTTTCTGGGGGTACTGCAGCTGCCTCTTTTTCCTGACATGGTGTCTTCTTACCCTGACTCTCAGCTTGCTGAAAATCTTCATCAGTGGGTTTTTTTCTGATTTTTTGTGGTAACCCATCTTCAGTGTCCTTTCCACAGCCAACTGAGCACAGCAGGGGACAGAAACGTCTCCGCGGTAGAAACAATAGTTAAGCTAGCTAAGACCTAGTGCATATTTGTTTTTTTTTATGCAGAAGAACTTCAGGTTTAGGTGAAGGATTAGGAAGAAAACAGATAGGCATGCCACCATTCAATATTTGTGGCAAAATGCTAATTTCCAACAACTGTTGACAGATTCAGGGACAGGTTCAGGTTCAGATTATGATGGTGCCAGATCCCACACATCCAGACGTAGCCGCCAGACTCAACAGACTGTGGCTGATGACCCAAATGATGGCCCAGAAGAGCCAACACCAGGACCAAGCCATCAAGCACAGTCCAATAAAGGTAATTGTTCTTATTTTGACATGATAAAGCTTCAAATTTAATGTCCAAATAAATGTCCACCCTGATCCTACTATGTTATGCACCAATACACCTCAGTGAAATGCTTGCATGGCATGGATAATTGTGTAACTTACTTTGTAATAAGAACAATTTTTATTCTAATTCTGGTTGTGCAGGACGTGGAATGCGCTGGAAGGCTTCTCCATTGACGCCAGACCTTGCTGAGTTTGAGCATGATGAGGATGAAACTGTGCAGGACAGAAATGGATGGACTCCACTGGACTATTTTGAACAGTACATAGATAAAGACTTGATGCAAATGATTTCAGATTGCTCTAATGCAATGTCACTGAATAGGAATGGGGCCCTAAGACATCAGTGGATGAGCTGTACCATTGTTTTGGTGCCTGTATTCTGATGTCATGCATCAGATACCCAAAACTCAGGATGTACTGGTCCAAAGCCTTGAGATTCACTGCCATCACTGACAGGTTCACACGTGACAGATTCTTCCAACTGAGGCAGTCAATAAAAGTGCTAATTGATGATGACGTGCCAGAGGACCTGAAGAAGATTGACAAATTTTGGAGGGTGAGGCCTTTTCTGGATCGGATTCTGCAGGGCTGCAGGTCTCAGACTCGACCTGAATGTGTATCAATTGATGAGCAAATGATACCTTTCACAGGAAGTTGTCCACATAGGCAATATCTGCCAATGAAGCCAAACCCTGTTGGCATTAAGAACTTTGTTGTGCCACAGCAGATGGCATTGTGCTGGACTTTGAACTTTATCAAGGCACAGGTGTACTGCTTGAGCAGGTCGAAGAATCAAAGGGACTGGATTTGGGAAGCCTAGTTGTGGATCGTCTCTGTCAAACTCTGCATCTGGCACAAAAGTGTATTGTGACCGGTTCTTCACAAGCATCCAAGGTGCAGAACGAATGAAGAAGAAGGAGCTGCACATGACTGGTACAGTAATGAAGAACCGGGTCATTTCAGCAGTCCAGAAGTTACCAACTGACAAAGCCATGAAAAACACAGGAAGAGGTACATCAACAGAAGTTTCCACTAAAGATGGAAAGTTGTGTGTCGTGAGGTGGTACGACAACAAACCAGTACTGATGATGTCTGTTGTTCATGGTACACAGCCTGAAGACACCTGCCAGCGCTGGGACAAGAGATTGAAACGATATTTGTCTGTCACACGACCAAGCATCGTCCGTGAGTACAACCTCAAGATGGGTGGGGTTGACCTGGCTGATAGAATGATCAGTTATTATCGCATGAGTGCTCGTACCAAGAAGTGGACAATGCGGATGCTAATTCACCGATTTGGCATTAGCCAGCAGCTGGCTACTCTACCGCAAAGACCTTAAAATATGTGGTGCACCAATGAAGAGCATCATGCAGTTTCTGGAGTTCCATATGGAAGTGGCGAAGACCCTCCTGGCCCAGCATCACAGTCAAGAAGACGATTCAGACCTTTCAGAGCTTTCAGAGGAAGAAGATGATTCAAAACAAGGGAAAAAACGCCCAGTGACCGCAGTGCCCCATGTCTCAGTCCGCAGGAGGGCAAATGCACATCTCCCAGAGATGAGCAGGCTGCAGTGGGAGAACCCGAGTGCGTTGTGTGACCTGCAAGGTGTTCTTGTGCATGCTGGCTGATTGCAACTGCTACGCAGCCTTTCACAATTAAGTGTGTACAAGTTCCTAAAGAAAGGGGCATTCCTAGTTTTTAATGCAAAATGAATTGAATGTTTGATATTTTGTTGCAGGTATGTGATGTTTTCCTGTAGCTGTTTGCATTTTAAATGAGCCTTACTGTAGTTGTGACTGTGTAATATGGGGACTGTTTGTTTTTGCACTCTGATGTTCACAACATGTTAAAAAATGTGTTTTTATGTGTTTTTAATAAATGCAAAAGCAGTCAGGACAGAAACTGCTGAGTTCAGGGTGTATGAAATTAATACATAAATAAATAATTGAGTTTTGCACTCAATTACACAAAGGTGACTTTATTGTGTAATTTTTCTCTGAAACTACATCATGTCAAAAGATAATGCTTAGTTTTTATACTTATCAGGTTCCAATAAGCCCAAATAGCGAAGAGAAACAAAAAATGCACATCAAACAAGAGCTCGGGTCTTAAGAGGTTAAATCATGATGAAAGTGTTTTAGCCAACCACAAGAATGTGTGGAGTTTTGTTGGTGTAATTTATTGTTCGTCTTGTCCTGGTTCTTGACATCTGTGGATGAGTTGTGGAAAACGTCCGAGTGCGTTATATCAAAAGCACTGATCCCCATAGCAACTGCTGTGTGTGAAGTAGACGCACATGCACACTCACGAACTGCTGAGCAAAATGGCTAGTCATTAGCTCATAAGTCGTTTATTTTCCGAGCTTTTCTGTATCATTAAAATTGAACAAAATAACATGAAACACAACTGCTTACTCCCACTCCTACTGATTTAAGTGGGACATTTTGTCACAAAGGTAAACACATTAAATGTGAGGTAGATGTTTCGAAGGCTGGGCGCAGAGGAGACCACAGGGGAAGGGGGAGAAGTGGGGCAAAAGCCTTGAGGAGGAGAGGGAGATACCCGGTGAAGGCTCCATCCAGCCTGGACTAAAACAGTACGGACAGTTCAGAAACAATTAGGAATGAGCTAAAAGTAATTTTTTAAACAGACAAAGTAGGTTTCAAGACTGTATATTGCTAGCAGATCTATTTTCTGACCCAGAGTGGGGCCGTTATAGTAGGCAGCCATTCTCAAATCTTCCTGGTACTGCAAAATGACACTGAATCTTTTATGTTGCATTTACACTGGTACCTACTCGCTTCGCCTTGGATCGCTCGGGATTGACCCCCCTCGGTTGCATTTACTATGCCGAGGATAGTCCTTCCTCTGTGTAGCTGGCCGTCATTCGTGTTGTCATCTTTTATGCGATTCTTTCATTTCTGACCGCACCGTCCAGCTCCCGCTGAATCTTCTCATCGGCAACTAATGACAGAAAGGTTTGCACCTCGTACTGAGTCCATGGGGCAGGATTTCTAACAGATGCCATTTATCTTCTTCTTGTTACGTCAACCGTGTGCACGATTTACCGAAGATTTAAAAATGGCGTGTTTGCAGGACAGATTACGTGCCGCACAATGATGACACAATGACGCGGTGACGATTCTGACCAATGAGATTTTAGTGCCTGTTCCGACCTGACCAGGAACTTTTTTTGGAACAACAGGAGAGGAGGTACGAAAAGTTGTACCAGGTACCAAGTTCCAGGTACTTTTTTGCCAGTGTAAAAGTGCCAAAACCGAAGCGAAGCAAAGTGAGTAGGTACCAGTGTAAATGCACCAATAGTAGTACGCAGTACCGGACCGTACCGGCTTACTTTCACCCCTGCTGTGGATTGAGTCAGGAGAGTAAGCCTGGAGGACACAGAATCAAGAGCTGCAAACAGCTGATCAGCTTGGTGCTGAGAGTCACAACTGATTCCAATTACCGTATTTTCCGCACTATAAGCTCCACCTAAAAGCCTTTAATTTTCTCAAAAACCGATAGTGCGCCTTATAATCCGATGCACCTTATATATGGATCAATATTGGTTAATTATGGCTACCGTAGTCAGGGGGCATCGCCAAAGTAACAGCGGTAAAAAGGTAAAGGGGAATTCCAGTCCCACACTACTTGTGGGTGTATAAAGACCCCAAAATGGAATGAATATACTAACTACGTGATAAAAAGTTGCACTACCTGTTGTACCTTGCTGTTGGTAAAAGTATAAATAATACTACGTTGCTGATGTTACCTCGGGGGAAAAAATAAAACAGCTGTTCATGTAGCTTTGAACGTGAAAAATGGAGATGGAAATACATTGTTTTCAACGAGCAAATACCGGTAAGAGCTACCGGTATGTACGGTACGATAGCTGTATTGTGAATGCACTAGCTTGTTTTGGGAGTGAACGGAGTTGTCAGAACGTTGGTTTGTATTCTATTAATAAAGTTTGACTGACTGACTTTAGCGCAGCTCGATCTAGTAGATGGATAACGCAACCCCAGCCACTACAGTAGTTTCTATTCTATGCGCCTTATAATGCGGTGCACCCTATATATGAAAACAGTTTTGAAATAGGCCATTCATTGAAGGTGCGCCTTATAATCTGATGCGCCTTATGGTGTGGAAAATACAGTAACTGTTGAATTTGTAGAACCTCGCTCCTCTCCACCTCTCTGACCTCCTCTCCATCTCTGTCCCTGCCCGCACCCTCAGATCCTCATCAAATTAACTAGCTGCGTTTCCGTTACAGTTTTTCACAAAATAAAAGCAGCAGTACAAAAATTTCTAAAAAAGTGCATTTCCGCATTTAACATGTTTCCATCCAAGGTTGTTTTGGGCAAGAGCTTTGTAACTCTCGCAAAATCTCATCGACTTGGCTGCGTGAAGATGGACGCCGAAATCTCCTTATAGCACTCCGTGCTTCTTTGTTGTTTGCTGTGTAATATGGTGGTACTATTTTTTTCAATTATAATGCCAAGAAAACTTTTAGTCTCCTCCTCTCTCCACACATACCGCGCCATTTTTTCGAGGAGTGAACTGGTCATGTGACTAGGGACGTCATGTCCTGTGAGGTGAAATTGTAGAAAAAGTGTTTCTATTGCGCTTTTGCAATA
>OOFC01043253.1:0-14686 GCA_900323345.1 Pseudochromis fuscus
AAATACAACAGCTGTTCATGTAGCTTTGAACTTTGACAAATGGAGTTGGAAATACATTGTTTTCAACGAAGGCGGCGCAAATACCGGTAAGAGCTACCGGTACGTACGGTACCGTATTGTGAATGTACTAGCTTGTTTTGGGAGTGAATGGAGTTGTCAGAACGTTGGTTTGTATTATATTAATAAAGTTTGACTGACTGACTTATCTGACTGTTTTGTTGACATTCCCTTTAGTGCAGCTTCATCTAGATGGATGATAACACAACCCCAGTCACTACAGTAGTTTCTATTCTATGCACCTTATAATGCGGTGCGCCTTATATATGAAAACAGTTTTAAAATAGGCCATTCATTGAAGGTGCGCCTTATAATCCGATGCACCTCATAGTGCAGAAAATGCGGTAGTTACTACACCAGCAGCATTGGGATTGCATGAAATGTTTCCAAGATTACCACAAGGTAAAAAAAAAAAAAAAAAAAAAAGTAAATCACATGAGAATAAATGTTAAATCAGAGAGTGACACAACAGACAAAGGCACAGAGTAAGTTGAGTTGAAATAACCTTTAAAAGCTGAGATGGAAACTGATGGAAGGTCAAAGCTGACGTATCAGTGCAGCAAATGCTTGATCATCACTTGACCTTGACCTGGAGTCAAGAGCTAAACGGCCTAAGGAAGCAGATCTAAGAGTTCTCTCAGGACAAGAGCCTTTGATGTACTTTGTTGCCTCCAAATTGCTAAGTAATGAGTATGATTTTAAATGTAGTCTGGAAGAAAACTAAGGCTTATGTGAGAAGTGCATTTTGTATCTCAAACATGAAATGGTGTATTAACAAATTACCAGTATTGTTGGTGTTTCTGCTGGAAAAAAGGATGAACCCTAGCACAACATACTCCCAGAAGTACAGATTCCTGAGAGGCATGATACTGCCAGTTACCAGTATGTGCAGCAGGGAGTGTGACACCCTTTTCCTGGTATTATTCTTCATGTTTGGATAAAACTTGCATCTAAAGATGAATGTAGTGAGGAAGGGTGTGAGCCTTTGTTATGCACTCATGCTGATTTGGAGCCCAGATCTGCAGCTTCTGTTTTGAGCCAGGACCTTCAACATAAGGAAGCAGGTGTTGCCTGCACATGAGGTTACTGGAAGCACTGACTGTTCCACACATGGGCTAAAATTAGCTAGATTGCACTATCACGCCAGATATTGGAGTGAAGCACAAAGTACAGTACTGAAATATTGCATTACTCAAGGGCCCTGTTAGTGTTAGGTTTTAATCACGGCCACACATGAAAAAAAAGTCCCATTCTTAAATCTGTGAAAGTTGAGGGTAAGATGAGCAACTTTATTTATTGGGTCATGGAACATTAGCTGCATTTTTACAGACAACATAATGTTGAAATGCCAAGTCATGACCCCAATATGTGGTCAGAAATTGAGCAAATTAAAGGTTGTTAATGATCTTCATGTTCACAGGTCCAATTAATGCGCATAACGTCGTCCTCTGGACCCCAGGGGGAGCTCAGACTCCAGTGACTGACAGCTTGTTTTTATGTTCCCGAATATATTATGAGCATTGTTTTTATTATTACGCTGAAAACTGGTCACATGATGACAAGCTCTATACATGAGACTTCTTTCCTGCACTCAAACGCTGGTGTACAATCTAAGCAAAAGTTTTAGGTACTTTAGATGTTTACACTCGGCTCTGTCATGCAACACCATCAGGGAGGTGCCTGATTGGTCCCAAATTCCTGAAGTATGACTATGATCCCACTGGTCTGCTCCAATATTTGATTGTCAGCTTTCTCATCAACTAGAAAGCACCGTACTGACCGGACAAATACACCAGAGGTTGTTGTAATCAAGCCAAAGAGAATGAGAGTGGAAGCACTCGAAAGTTTGCACTAAGAAGTGTACAAGGTCACATGTGGAGCTAAGTCCAATTATTATGCAGCAAAACAAACTAAAACAACAAAAAACATCCTAGTAGAGCAAAGTGGTACCACATTTGTGTGGCTACAACTTCAGTTAAAATACATATTTGTGTTTAACTGTAGATTTATGTATTTATGAAGTTACGGTATAAATATTTGCAATACTTTATTAGGACTGCTGACAAGACACTTTTCTCAAATAAAAACTGATAGTCATAAGGAAAAGCGGAGTCTCCATTGATGTGGATAAAGTTCTGGTGGTTGTCATGTGAAGTAGATGCCAGTGAAGCATAATGTACATTTGCAGTGCTGTAATTTATTCAATTCAACAACAATACAATTATGTTTTTCTATTTATTTATTTTGGTTTGGAAAACTACAGTACTGTTTTCACTGTTGGTGTTTGTCGGTTTTCAGCTTTCACAATAAAAGACCTGTTGTGAAATTAAGGGTTTCTAATTGCAAAACTACAGAGCCCCTGAAGGGACATGAAGGAAAAAAGTTTGGATGAAGAAGGGAAAAAAAATAAATCTAGAGCGCACAAGATAACTATGTTGTGTGTACAGCATAGCATTTTCAGTATACACAAGAGTATGCATAAATGCTAACTTGTGCGTATGAGTTAGCATTTCCGGTTGTATCTTGTGCGCATGAGTTAGCATTTCCAGTATACAGAAGAGGCTGAATTTCCTGGTCCACCTTAAAGTGGCATAACACCTGTGACTGGTGGTGTTCAGTAATTTTCAAGCTAATTCATGAACTGAAGATTTTAACAAATTATGCATACTCTTCTGTATACTGGAAATGCTATCTCGTGCGCATGTGAAACTATCTCATGAGCACAAGATACTTATCTGGTGTGCACTAGATAACGACACTTTTTTTTTTCCTCCATCAAAATTTCTTAATTCTTCATGTCCCTTTAGGAGCTCCGTACAAACTGCACAGGAAGTGATGAGGGCTGAATTGGAGGTTTTGAGACAATTCTTGTTGTTTTTTGTGTTTTTTTTAATCTAAATCAGAGATTCAAAGACCAGCATTGCAGCCTTTCTATGTGACATGGGGTGCTGGCTCAGCCTAAAACATTTAAATGCTTAATTTTGTCCCCTTCTGTTAATCAACTACCTATTTCCTTGCACAGCTGTTCTTGGTTCGGTCATAAATTCTCTGTTATCATTAAATCTCCAACTGAATTGATGGAGTTTCACCTTCATTCTTTGCCAGATCATTAATGTTATTACATAGCCTTTGCATTTGTGCCATTTATGTCCATGGCCTGTTCCAGTGTATTGTGCATCCATCCAATCTCAGTAAACTGTCTCAAAGCCTTTCTGCTGTGCTGTTTTTTTAATGTATAATTTAACTTATTTTTTTCTAGCACAGGGAATTAAGCAAAAAAATCCTAAACTGAAGTGGAATATTTGTTTTATGTCTCCTCAACAAAATCATCTCTGTGAGAATTAATACAACTTTTTATATCATCTGCTCCAGTTAACCGTCTCTTTCATACAAATGGTTTTACTGTTTTCCCAGAAGGCTGAGTTACTCTGGAAAACAACTGTCAAAATACAGATTCAAATGGGCAGGATAACACTGACAAAAACAGCACCCAACACCTAATCACTGAAACAGGTTTTGTAGAAACACCAGTATTATTATCCACTAGTCTGACTACATATGAAACCTTTTTGTATTTATATGTGATCAGAAAACAAAAACCTGCAAATTCCCCATGAAAAAAATATGAAATTCAAGTGCAAAAATGTACAACTTCTTTGGCATGAATCCTCAGATACTGGTAGTATTTATTTACATGAACTGCAGAACAGGGCCAGCCTCAACCTCTCTTTGTGGCAGGTTTGGATTAGAGGCAGGACTCAGGCAGGTTTGATAAGTCTAATGGCGCATTTACACTGGTACCTACTTGCTTTGCTTCACCTTGGATCACTCGCGATCAGCCCCCCTCAGTTGCATTTACATTGCCGAGGATAGTCCTTCCTCCGTGTAGCTGGCCGTCATTCGTGACGTCATCTTTTATGCGATTCTTTCGTTTCTGACCACGCCGTCCAGCTCCCGCTGAATTTTTTAATCGGCGACTAATGACAGAAAAGTTTGCACCTCATCCATGGGGCAGGATTTCTAACAGATGCCATTTCTCTTCTTCTTGTTATTTCAAACACATCTGCACGGGTTGCCGAAGATTTTAAAATGCCCGCTTATTTGCGGGGACAGATTACGTGCCACACAGTGATGACGCAACGACGCAGTGACGATTCCGACCAATAAGATTTTAGTACCTGCTCCGACCTGACCGGGTCCTTTTTTAGCGCCAAAACCAAATCAAAGTGAGTAGGTACCAGTGTAAATGCTCCATAAGTAGCTACAATTTAAACCCAGACCTTTGACCTTTTCAGTCAGGATCATGAGCAGTGCAGATCAACACATTCATGTTGCTGCATGACACTGTTAATACAATTCAATACTTCCTTTAACCATTCAAAATAAAAGCACACTATTTCAATGGAGAGAATTGAACATTGAACAAATAGAATAAAATAATATAAAATCTTAAAAAATGAAAACTAACATGCAGCTGCAAATACAGTGCATTACAGGGCAACTCGTAGCGTGGACCCAAAACTTTTAGCATTTTATTAAATCCCACTTCTTCTACTGTTTGTATAGGACATAAAACTTTCACCAGATCGACGTCACCGCAGCCGTTAGCCTGTTAGCCTGTTAGCCTGTTAGCCTGTTCCTCTATTTGCTGCCACTGCTGCTGCAGCTTTTTAGCTTTAGCCGCCTGGTTCTCATTGTACTGTTGAGGATGCCTTCTTTTCAGATGATTGAACAAGTTTGTTGTGTTGCCATCACTTGCCTCGATGCTCTCCTTGTCCACTTTGCAGAGGATTTTTCTTTGGTCTTTATCATCTGGTGTGAAGTCAAACTATTTCCGTATAATGGACGATGAGTTTCTTTTCGGAACAAAATCCCCGCTTTCGCTTTCAGCCACGGCCGCCGCCATGCCTCATGCTTATTGTGTGAAAAGAAGGGGGGTGAGGGCTATCACTGTCAATCACTCTGATTGGTTTAAGGTCACATGTGTGTCATTCACCAAAAAACAGTAGCTTCCCTTCCCAGACAGCGGCAGAAATACTGCAGAAGTACTGTGGATCATGTTAAAACAATCTCTCAGAAATGACAGACCGTTGGACGTGTAGATCGTAAGACGGTCTTATATCGTCATATCACCCACCCCTAATTTGGGGTTTGTTCATGATGTGTTCATAGTGACCTTGACCCCGGCCTTCGTTAGAGACCTGACATTTAATTGGATGCTGGATCTTCTTTGAAAAAATACAGGATTTTGCACAGTTGTAGGTCAGTAGCGCTCTCTCTCTCACACACACACACACACACACACAGTACAGTACAGTAAACCGACAGACGTACAAAGGTCACTCAGTCGAGCATATACAACTGTAAGTCATTATGACCAAGCACACTCACACCTGTGTAAGTCAGTATCTCAAGCACACTGAAAAGAGCAAGTGATGACCCACACACACTTTCACACACATACCTGCACACTGAGAATATAACTCACTCACACACGTAGCCAACTCGGTGAAGTCTGCAGTACTTCAAGATGAAGCACACAGAGTGGGTTCAATAACTCAAGCATACTCAGTGGAAGATGGCAGGTTAGCATGCAGATGTTAATGGAGCCACATTACCCATGATTATAACTCCCGAGTGGTTAGACATCAACCTGGAGGCTTCTTCACAGTTTCAGATAGGGAGACAAACAGTTTCTCATTTTAATGAAATGGTATGTAGAAATATTTTATAAATTGTGTTTATGCCATTTTGTGGCACAGAATATATCGTATGCTAATGGGATGAGCTTGGTAGGGAGCATATATGTGTCTGAGGGAGACAAGCTCCTCATGTGAATGTAGTTCCAGTTCAGTGAGGCCTCATAAAACACCCAGCTCGCACAATCCAGCTGTCGTGCTGTGAGTCAACTAAAGTCAAGTCGCCACATAACTTTTATTCTTTTCATGGTTTGGGTGGATTCTGCTGCAATACAGTGAAATACGATGAAATGCAGGCCTTCAGCTATTAAACTGAAGTCAAGGTAACATGAATAGTAGCAATACAATTGCTCTACAGCAGGAGACTTAAGAGCAGTCGCCTGATGAGACCTTGTTATGACTAAAAAATATCACCTGTTTTTGTTGCTGTCTTTACTCTGTTTACATCTCAGTCCTTGGGAGCTGTTTGGGGAATTGATTGAATTTGCTGCTACAAGGCAGAAACAATCTGCCAATATTAGTGAATAACTTTCCCAGAGTTGTAGGCTTGAGTAAGATTAAGTCACAAAATAAGGAAATCAAGAAGTGGATTGGACTTGACTGTTACACACTTTGATGTGGCCTAACTTCTTTTTGACAAACTCTGAGGAGAAGAAAATAAATGGAAAAAAACTCAAAACTGCTGATTAAAAATTGAGGCTTGACTTGATTGACCAGAGATTTGCTTTCAGAAAACTTTGATTGCCTTTAGTTTGTCTGTCTGTTTGCAACATTACAAAAAAAAACAAAAAAAACATATGAACAGGTTGCAATTATTTTAGTTTATTTACTTATTTACTTGAAAAGTAGATGATGAGATACTGTTGGGGAAAACAAATCCAGAAAAAAATCAAATGTACATATGAACATGCATGGATTACATTGTTTTCTGGGTGGCTTTTTTTTTTTTGTTAGAATGGATTAGAAAAGAGGTTTGAACATTTGACTGATTTTCTTTACAAGACCTGAAACTTTATGACTTAGATGATTTGATTTAGAATTATGATTTAGATCTACTGTTACAAGACATGAGATGTTGCTTGACTTCAAAGTTAAAGACTCTTGACTTTAACTTGATCTTGAATGGCTTAAAACTCAACTTGGCTTAAGACTTGGTGTGAGTGACTTGAGACATGGCATCAGCTTTATTTTCCCATCACAACTGATTTTAGACATAACTTGAAAAATAAGTCACTGCTTCTCCTTTACAGCAGCATAGGGGTTGAAAATGACTGGAACTGGAATCTGAATGATCTTACTTTCTGGTTCTAGTAAAGCCCTTTAAATGTGCTGATTCATCCTTTTTACACACGGTAAATGCTTGTATCTGTCAGCCGAAGACGCTGACACAAGAATTAGAGGTCATGTAAGGATCCACAACACCTCCCAGAGGTACTTGTCATTAAAAATGGCTGAATGGAAGCTATCGATGTTTCACATCTCCTGCTGTCAGGAAGCATAGAGAGGAGGGTCATTATCTGACTGGCCTTCTGGTTCGCTCTACTGTAAAACATGACAGATACGGACAGCGTACAGCAACTCCAAATCGATCCACTGTTGAGCTAAAAAAGGCCTGTCTTCAACAGCGGAAGCAGCAATTTAAGAGGAACAATCTGAAATTGAGGAAAAAATGAAAAGCCAGGAGAATCGACACAGACTTACAGATGTTTACATCAAAATTCAGATCGAGAGCATAGAAACACTAAAGTGAAAATTAGAATTTCAACACAGTTCTGGATTTATAAAGACATGATTAATGACACATCTGAAGTATTTATCAACACTGTTTTAAGACTGGTCATTGTTTGACTGCAACTGGTGAGTATTAAAATGGTGTGCAGTTCTTACCTATCGTCTTTCATAATAAGTTTGTTTTAAGTGTACTATACTGTCATGACATTTTTACCTCTGCCAAGGAGGTTATGTTTTTGCCTGGGTTTGTCTGTTTGTCTGTCTGTTGGTTTCCAAAATAACTCTAAAATTTACAAATGGATTATAATGACATTTTCAGGGATTGTCCAGATGGGGATCAGGAACAAATGATTAGATTTTGGAAGTGATCCGGATCACCGTCTGGATCCAGGAATTTTTTGAAGGATTCTTTAACATTGGGCCATATGCGACATTTATGCATATGACTCCACCAAAAATGGTCAAGACATTTTGAAAAAAAAATACAGGACAAGATTCTAACATGGTCTACAATATATCAAAGATTGATCTGGATAAAGGAATAATTTCAGATAATATGATCCAGAATATGAAAAAAATCGATCTTTGAAACTTGCATCATAAAAAAAAACAAATGAAGCTAGAAACATGCAACAGACATCTTCAAACAGCCACAACGCTGTGGAACTAATATTGATATAAATAAACGCAAGACTAATACTAGTAATATCTTTGGTGTGTGTCACAATATGGAAGGAAATGTTGTGCTTGGTGGAGGTCTGCGCTCTCCGAGTGCTTTTCTAGTTTTTATTTTTTTTATTTGACATGTATTTAACCAGGTAAAAAAAAAACAAAAAACAGGATCTTATTTTCAAACATACCATTACTCTGGAGAAGTGCATGAGTGTAACTATCCAGCACCACTTACTCTGATTTATTCATTATTTGACCAGAGAAACAGCACAGTTAGTCCCAAACACATTTCCATTGTGGTCCTTGATGCCATGAGCATATTCATCTTTGCCCTCTGTTTTTTTTTGTTAATTCACAGAATTTTTTTGGCTGTGTTACTTTTACTTGTTCGAAAAGTTTTCTGTACA
Organism: Pseudochromis fuscus; assembly: GCA_900323345.1. Classification (NCBI taxonomy): domain Eukaryota; kingdom Metazoa; phylum Chordata; class Actinopteri; family Pseudochromidae; genus Pseudochromis; species Pseudochromis fuscus. The sequence goes on from OOFC01043253.1 coordinate 8,567, forward strand.
TTTCTTAAGTTCTTAAGTGTATTTTTTTTTGGCACAGCAACATTGCTCCAACTAAGAAATTGCTGACAAACCTTTATGGATTTAAACCTGTGATCTCATTACAGGCTCCTCTCTTGTGTTGACAAAACTAGGATACAGATCCATGAACTGGCTTACTTTGTGAACACATGACAGTACTAAGAGTGAACTGTCAATCAGGGGTACATGTTGTCCTTCAGAGCTTTTTGTGCCACTCTGAAGTAAAAATCACTTGAGCGTCAAAGTCTGAAGCAAACAATCTGAATCCATAAAGTCATTCTCCCATAAGAAGTGAAAGGAACAGCTCCAGACAGTGTCTCTTGACAAGATTATAACAGTTGAGTATTGGCACAGTTGTTTCTTGCTCTCGGCAAGATGTGTCCTGTTTATGAGCTACATAAAATCCACCCTGTCTGAGACACAGCTGCGCGTGTTGTTCTAAGACATGCTGCCCACATAAAACATGCCTGCTGCCCACACAGTCTCTCATGTAAACAGACGTGTTTGGTCTCACAGCGCTGGTATCACATGAAAACCTAATTCAATATCATTTTTCATCTTGTAATTCCACTGAATAATAGCTGTGCTGTTTAATCGCTTTGAAAACCTAATTGGCTCATAGTGGTTGTGAAGCTTTCATTTTAATAATTGAGAATATCATATTTTAAGACTGGAAATGCTCAAATGTGGCCTTTATTCTCCTGAATTGCAAAAGGTCATCGGTCAAACATTAAGGTCAGATCTTTATTTCTAATTTCTTCTGCTTGATAAGTTTAATTAGTCATATTTCTTATTTTGATGCTTTAAGTGGGATTGATAGTGGAGCAACTTTAAAGTTATTACATTACACTGTTAGTAAGACTTCAAAGCTTTCTTTAACCATTTCAAAATAAAACCCCAATACTAGTGTTTAAGTGAACAGAACAATCAATCAAAGTATAACAACATTTTATAAAATGATTAACAGATAAACCTCCGAATCCGTTGCCATGGTTCTCAGTCGGAAAAGGGTGGAGTGCCCTGTCCGGATCGGGGAGGAGATCCTGCCCCAAGTGGAGGAGTTCAAGTACCCCGGGGTCTTATTCACGAGTGAGGGAAGGATGGAGCATGAGATCGGTGTGGACTCTGCACGGATCTGTTGTGGTGAAGAGGGAGCTGAGCCGAAAGGCAAGGCTCTCGATTTACCGGTCGATCTTCGTTTCCACCCTCACCTATGATCACGAGCTTTGGGTAGTGACCGAAAGAACAAGATCGCGGGTACAAGCGGCTGAAATGAGCTTCCTCCATAGGGTGGCTGGGCTGTCCCTTAGAGATAGGGTGAGAAGCTCAGAGTTGCTGCGCCTCCATGTTGAGAAGAGCCAGATGAGGTGTCTTGGGCATCTATTTAGGATGCCTCCTGGACGCCTCCTGGGTGAGGTGTTCAGAGCATGTCCCACCGGTAGGGGACCCCGGGGAAGACCCAGGACATGCTGGAGGGACTATGTCTCTCGGCTGGCCTGGGAACACCTTGGGGTCCCCTGGGAAGAGCTGGATGAAGTGGCCGGGGAGAGGGAAGTCTGGGCTTCCCTGCTTAGGCTGCTGCCCCCACGACCCGACCCCGGATAGGCCGAAGAAGATGGATGGATGGATGGATGGATGGATTACGTATCACATGTTTAATCCATATAAGAAAACACTTAGAGAGCACAAAGCTTCACCAAGGCATAATCCAGCTGTACTGGTGATATACAGTGATCACTCTTGCCCTCTTGTGGTGAAACAGCAGCACTATCTTGATAAAGCATCTCCCTTTATCACAGAGGGGATTTGTTTTCTTTCAGAGAGATTGTGCCCAAAGTGTAATCATTTGTTCCTTGGGTAAAAATTTATCTCCAAAGATATGTTTCGAAATCTGACTCAGGACTCAGACTCAGAGAGCACAAGGCATAAATCTGATCTCAGATCGTTGGTATTATCATTCTGCATGTGTATGTTGATGTTCAACAAAGTCCATTAAGATATGATAATGTTATGAATTTTACCTAAAGAGGCAAAACCTGACTATTTTCTTCTTCTTCTTCTTCTTCTTCTTCTTCTTCTTCTTCTTCTTCTTCTTCTCCTCTGGCTCAGACACCATGTTTTGCTGCCCCCTACTGGTCCTCATGTAATCTTATTTAATACAACATCATGAGATTTTCAGGAAGTTTTTTCTCCGGACAGGATCCCATCTTCTGATCCAAAATGTAACCGTTTGTCCCTTGGGTAATATCCTACCTTTCAAAACAGACGGTTGAGATCCGTTTAGAAGTTTTTCTGTAATTTTGGTAACAAACCAACAAACCAAGGGCAAGAACGTCATCCTCATTTTTTTCCCCAGCCCTGGAGGTAAAAACAAAATGCTGCAGTATGATAACACTTTGATGATGTTAGCTAAGCTGCAGTCCTGCACTCAACCAAAACTTTGAAACTTTTTCTTTAACCGAAGGAACTAAGTGGTGTTTTAACGAGCAGTGTTAGATCAGCTTTAAAGACCAGGAGATAATGTACCAGTGCTGTGTGAGTCTTGTCTTTGTCATTTACAAGGCAACAGACTGATGCGACCCTGAACAGTCTCGTGGTCGGGGACTGACAGCACAGCGCCTACGAGAGCAGCTTAACAACGTCACTGACGGCCGAGGACAGAGATTAACGGCGGGATGAATCAGATTCTCCGTTGACTGTATGTTTTGTACATCCTGAACTCAATCACCATCATAAGCAGCAAGCAAAGCAAAGCACGGCTGCTTTTAGCGGAGCAGGCCAATCTATTGCCTTTAGGTACATTCAGGGATGACTGATTGGGAAGTTGCATTAGGGATGGTTTCATGAGCCACCGACTCCTCTGGGACCCATAATCCAAAGTGCTGGAAAGGTTGTGGTGTATAAAAATACAATCGTAAAATAAGGTGAGAGTGAGAACTGGATATTATAAAACTGCTGAGTTGATCAACTTTAAAACTAGGTCTGTCAGTTCAGTTCACATAACTGAAGTACGAGACCATAAATAAAACTTTTAATACTGAGAATTCATCGGCTTGTATTCATTTAACTGATAAAGTGCAAAGTTGGACGAGTTACTTCTGACTGTGACGTCTGAGGAGATGTGGGGACTGAAAAAGCAAAGGAGGGAAAAGTGGGCTTGGTGATACAAGTTATTTCTTGTATTAAAAGACAGGATGAGTAGGTTGCTTCATTTATGGAACAGGAAGTGAGTTACACCATACAAGAAGTATGTGTAATGCAACACTACCTCAGAAATAGGTTTGGTTCGGGTTTCTCTGGAAATTAGAGAGAAAAAAAAATCCCCAAACAAACCTATTTCTCTCTCATGAGTTATCTGGTGAGGTGTTCACAGAAGACATTAAAGGTTATTTAAAAATTTCTGTGGTGACTGGAAGCGGGTGAAAACATTTCACATCAACAGCTTTATTTTTCCTGCTTTCTTTTGAAATGACTGAACACAAATATCTGCAAATGTGTCAAGACTGTGTTGCAGGAAAACATCACAAAGAGAGAGAGCAGCACACAAGTTCAACAAGTCGGAGCTGAATTCTTGACATTGTAGTTGAGGCTCTTATGGAGCAGCTCACCTTGTAGCTCTGACCTGCAGCGAGCAGAGGCCACATAACTCTACAGAGCGCTGCTGCAACTGGAAAACATCTCAGGCGAATCTGTAAAATGTAAAATATTTCCAGGACACAGTCGCAATGAAGGACTGACATCATTGGATAATATAATTCTGCACATAAATAAGAAAATCTAAAGGATACGAGATAAACCATTAAAATAAAAGTGTGAAAACATCTGAGTTCTCACTACATGTCAGTATGAGTTAAAAAGATTTATCATCAATCAGTACAGTGTTTTATTCACGTCTGTACTGCCTCTGAAAGTATAATAATAACTTACATCATCTCAAAAGAACTAAAAATTGATGGGTCACTAAACCCCTCCCCTGAACATCAATTGACCAATGATGGCTTAGCAACAGTAACCAAGCACATGCAGCAGCCCAGTTAACCTTTGGGTTTCTTAACATGTCGAAGCAAAACATGTGGTTTCAGTAGCAGCTGTATATGAAGAGCTGAGAGGTGGCGTCTTTTTAAATTCAATGTGTGGACACCTGTCATTGATGCTAATAGTTTGATAGCAGCAGCTCCAGTCGGCATTACTAAGATGGTGTTTACGTTGTGCAGGGGACATTGGCAAGTCTTGTAATTTGAAAAATGTACACACTTTAAAAAACACTCAATGAACAAGTTCACAAGCCAAGCTGCCACACTGCCATTTATTTTTTCCTGTTGTGCTCATAATACAAGCAGCAGCGAGTTCACTGCACATTGAGATGCCCTCTCCACTGAAGCTCAGCTGCTCAGGATATTGACTTCCTGCATTGTATCTTTACCAGTTGTCTGTGTTTCTACTACACAGGAGGTGTTCAGGTACAGCACTGAGTGTTACTGTAAACACATCTTTTTTTGCTTAATTATGTTTGTATTTTCTTGTATCTTATTGTTCTACCTCCACAGTTTATTATTTGTATCGTTACTGTGAGGTACTGCAACATTACCATTTCTCTTTCGGCATTAGTAAAGTGTTATTTTGTTAACATAAAAGCCTATTGTCGAGTCAGACACACGAGATGGATGATTTAAAAATGTGGCTGGATTCCTCTTTTCATAGCACACCGTAAATCCCAACTCACTATTGCCAACGGCCTGCACACAAAACTTTTCATTTCATCCAGTATGGAAACGGACTGAGCTTTGACTTATTTAATGATTGGACTGTCACAAGATCCTCAACTGACTGGAAATGTCAGCAGGAACAGAAGTTTTTAAACCACATAAAAGGATATTTGTTTGTTTTACATGGAGCTCCGTTTGAGTCACAATTCAATTCTGAAATATTTCCTATCAATATGAAATATAGCCTTTTCATCATTTAAACTTCCTCATTTTCCCAATAACAGTTTATTGCATAACAGTTTATTTCATAAGGTTGTTTTTCATTCTGGCTTTTTAGTTCATAATAATGATTTTTACATAAGAATGACTCATAGAGCCTGTTTACACTTGGTTTTAACATCAGTCTTGGACAATCAGATCACAAGTGGACAGCTGAAACACATCTGTGTTTACAGCAGTATTTACCATGCGTCTCAAAATCGTCATGCCAACCACTTGTGTTTGGATGTCAATAAAATTACATTTTAATACCATCAGTGGGGATCCGAGCTCTGACGGAGGTTGTAGCAGGACCTCACATCTCCAGAAACATGGGAGAAAGTTTTTAAACAGGCTCTAAGTTGATGAATTAAAAAATATTTAAAGTTAAAACAAGTCATTTCTCACCTGAAACAATCTACAAACTGCTTCCTGTGACACCACAACAGTTATTCTAAAAATTACTTCATGAACTTTATCCTCCTTCATCTGATGACCAGCAAAAGCGCCATAACACTTGCTTTGGGCTTTTCAGGGCACTTGGCTTTTTTTTCTATTTTTGATCACATTACCGTATTTTCCGCACTATAAGGCACATCGGAATGAATGGCCTATTTTAAAACTGTTTTCATATATAGGGTGCACCGCATTATAAGGTGCATACAATAGAAACTACTGTAGTGTCTGGGGTTGTGTTATCATCCATCTAGATGAAGCTGCACTAAAGTGAATGTCAACAAAACAGTCAGATAAGTCAGTCAGTCAAACTTTATTAATAGAAAACAAACCAATGTTCTGACAACTCCGTTCACTCCCAAAACAAGCTAGTACATTCACAATACGGTACCGTACATACCAGTAGCTCTTAACGGTGTTTGCGCCTTAACAATGTAATTCCAACTCCATTTGTCACAGTTCAAAGCTACATGAACAGCTGTTTTATTTTTTTCTCCGAGGTAACTTCAGTGATGTAGTATTATCTTTTACCAACAGCAAGGTACAACAGGTAGTGTAACTTTTTATCACGTAGTTAGTGCATCACACACGTGGAGGGAACTTTTCCCTGATTCAGTAAACACGTAAAAGAAACAGTCTGATACCGCTACGGTAAATCAAATGTTAGTGCAGTGACAATATA
>OOFC01043255.1:0-12235 GCA_900323345.1 Pseudochromis fuscus
CCTGCACACTCCAGGAAACACACTCCTGTAAGGCAGCACATGTGGCTGCACTCTAACCTATTTTGTTTTCAGGATTAGAAGTGAACGACTGCACCGCCCCTTCTTCATCTGACTGCTTGTCCCTCAAAGCCAAATAGGAAATTTCCCAGAGCCATCCGCTAAATCCTCTAATGTTGTGTTCTCTAACCATAGCAAGAAGTTCCTTGTTTGTAAAGTTACACTACAAAAAATGCTATTTCCTGTGTGTGGAGGTCAGGAGGAGAAGCTTAAAGAGAAAACTCTATGAGCATGTATAACATTCAATACTCAGGTTTATTGATCAGGCTGTGGTTTCCCTTCAATATTTATTTCCTCCAGGTTTTGTATTTGTCAGCACACAGGTCAGAATATGTTTCCCATTTCCTGACATTAAAGCTCAGCATCTTAACACATTAACATAGATCTTTACATGTTTACAAGTCAAATTTAAATATCAGAATTATATTAGTTGTTAGAATTATATATACACACGTACGCCATGGCCACTTTATTAGAAACATAATTTAATGTGATAAAAGAAAAACGCATCTGCCACAAATTCAACATGTAAGAAGACTGTAATGGTTGTTTGTTGTTGACACTGTCAGATAGGTGCCAGTGCAACATGGTGGTGTTGTACTGGAGTGTATTTCCATATTTTATATGAATAAAGAATATGTTAAAATGTCTTTATTCTATTGTCCTCTCTGTGTTTCTGTGTAGTGGACAAAACACTAGAAAATCCTCCCAGTAAAACTTATTCCAGTTTAACTCAACTTCAAGCTAAAACCTCAATAGTAAACACAGTTAAATAAATACTTTGTCAACTTATTAGAACATGATTTTCTTTGTAAAGGTGCATTTTATAACTTGTATGAATTTTGCGCTGCTTCATGACATGTTGAATGGATTGTCTAAGTGTTTAAACATGGACTTTTGTTTGGGTTTCAGGTGTACACCTCTCACGGGCCCACAGTCGTCATGCCGACATGGTTCTGCTCAAGGAAGTGGTACCTGAAGGTTGGACCGTTCGACGAGGGAGGCAAGGTGAGGGTTCACGCTCAACTGATCCCCAAACCAAGGCTGAATTTAAGTTGCCAGTGCAAGTATGTCTTAGTTTTCTGTTCTCACCTTTGGAAAAGAAAACCTAATAGATGTTGATTTTTTTTTTTCTTCGGGGAGATCTTTGGGCAAAATCCATCTCTGTTGTAACGGGTGAATGTTTTAACAACAACAATGGCAATAGAGAGCCAGTAGGGGGCAGTGAAACATCACCTGTAAGGAACAAGAAGAAGGAAGCAGTAGATACAAACTACAAACTGTGAAATATTTCTGCTCTTTGGCTCTTTTTAATGAACTTAAGAAAACACACACACACACATGGAGGATGATAATGTTTACTATCTGAGACAGTTTGGTCTCGGTCATGTCCTTTGAGTGTTTTCTCTTTTTTTATAAAAGCAAATCATATTTTATCAAACCTCTGTGTTTAATACTTTGTCTGAACCTTAACTGATCCGATCACCATCATCATCATCATCATCAGTACCAGCAGCAGCAGCAGCAGCGAACAGTCCCCCCACAGAAATGTAGACATCCTTTATCACCTGTTAATGTTCACACCATCATTAGCTGACAGGCTCAGTCACTGTGTCCAGGCAGTCCTATCACACTCTGCCTCCTCTTCTTCTTCTTCATCAGGGAGTCCCTGAGGATCTGCTCTTCTTCTACCAGAGTCTTCGTCAGGGAGGGGGTCTGTCCAGGGTCGACCAGAGCCTGCTGATCTACCGTTACCACGAGAAGGCCGCCACGCACTCTGTGACCGAGTCAGTCTCACCGTGCACCCCCTCGTTCCCACTCAGCTGCACTCACGCTCACATACTTGGACACAGTGTTGATCCTCCACCTACTCACAGCTGCCCACTGGTATCCCAGACTTTCTCAGGGCTTGATGCGCTCTCACACACACACACACACAAATATGCGCTCACACACACATGGACGCGTGTTTTTGTAATCTTTGAGATTTTCAGTCTATGTTTTGGGAATTCCAGTCACTTTCCCAGCGTATGAATCAGAAACTTCAACCTGTTTTCTTCTCTGAGGAATGTTCACTATCTGTCCAACGCTGCTGGGAGGGAATCAGATCTTTTTGTGAACAGAAGTGGTTGGTGTGTGTGTGTGTCTGTGTGTGTGTGTGTGTGGAGCTGACATTCCTGCTGTTGCCTTCTGCTTCAGCATGTCCTCTCTGCAGGTGTGTGTGTCTATATGTGTCGGCCTCCAAACGTAAAACACACCAAAGATAAAGGGTCTTTCCTGCCTTCACCTCCCTACCTTTTCATCCCCTCTTTACCATTATCCCTCCCTCCGTCCTTCCTTCCTTCCTCCCTCACTTACATCTCCCCGCCGCTCGTATATCTCCCCGTGTTGACGCACTCCTTCACCGATCATCCTCCTCTCTGTCTTCATCTATCATCTGTCTATTTTTGGACGTCTATTTCGAGCTTGTCTTACTTTCCACTCCCCCTCCTCCCCATCACCACCACTTCTCGTCACCCCTCCCGGTCCAATGCACTGCATACTCACTTCCTCCCTTAAGTTAAATGAAACCATCATCTTTCTGTCCCACACAAATATAATTGCAGACGCCCTGTGAGTGAGGCGAGAAGTGTCTTTTTAAATAACAGTGAGTGAGCTGAGAGGCTTTCTAACACACAAAGGCTGTGTTTGGAAATGTGAGTGGAAGGCATGTGTGTAGTAAATCTCTGCCTCGGTGCTGCCATGTCTTGAATCAAAGCCTGTGCAGAGAACGCAACGCAAAGAGGAATCTGGAGACCACCCGGGCTCCACGACAACGGCGGCGGCGGTGGATTTGGGTTTGTTTGCCATGTGAGGCCCCACTGCTAGACACAGTAAGAGGCTCATATCAGGAGATGAGAGTCAAGTACTTCTTGTGGACGTGTCCGTGTAATTACTCAATATCCGTGCCTCTGTGTGCGTGAGAATGTGCGGAGGAGGGAGGAAGAGCATGAAGACATATGCGAGGGTAAAGGTGGTGGATGTGTGGACAAAACTGTGCATGTAAACGGTGCAAGCAGCAGGAAAACAGTTGTTTTGAAGTGATTGGACTAAAAAGTCGCTTGTAGTTTCGGTTTCTATCCACTGTGACAGTACTGTTCAATCAAGGTCATTTGTTTAATATGATCAAATATGATGGACAAACACACAAGCAGGTTGTAAACAAACCAACATCGAAATTTTTCAAACCACTGTTTACAAACAGTAAAGTTAAAAGGGAAGTACCGTATTTTCCAGACTATAAGCCGCTACTTTTTTCCGACTTTGAACCCTGTGGCTTAAACACCGGCTCGTTAGCTGTTTACAAGCTAGCAAGCTCTGTGCCGCTGATACATTTAGCCTCGTCACATCAGACCCAGTCAGAGTGGACCACATGAAACTGTTCGAATAAATTCAATAGTGGCTTATAGACAGGTGTGCTTAATAGTCCGGAAAATACAGTAATATTATGTTTATATTTTTTATGATAACAAAAAGTGCAATACCACTGATGGCCACTAGATGCTGGCTCCAAAAGTAGCTTCCAATAGAAAAAGCCATCAGTTTACTCAGAAATACTAAGTCAGATTTTTTTTTTTTGTCACCAGTAATTCTGATGTTATTATCTAAGATCAGTTCCTGGTGATCGATCTGAAAATGGTTTTATAGTTGTTAACATATTAGGCATCAAAGGGAGGTATATTTGGGCATGTGGCTGGTTTGACTGACAAGTCTGGTCTCACAGAACACCTTCAGATTAGACCCGCCCCCTCAGTGCTTCTCATCTCTGACCTCTTATCTAAATATCATCACAAACCATACGTCCATCTTTTAGATACAGTCTATAATTAAAAACTCTTTCTAACTATTGTAGCAATAAATTATTTTGGGTACTAATTTTAACTTTAACTTAATGTTTTCTACCATTCAATCTTTCACATCTTGGATTTTATTCTTATTTGTGTCGTCACAAAGAAGTGTCCAAGCAAACAGCAGAGCCTCCATAAAGTCAGTGTTCCCATCCAAGACTCACTCCAGCACATAACTCCTATAAACACTTGTGTTATTACTGAGCTCCAGAGATTCAAGATTTTATTACCTGCAGACTGAGCCAGGCTTTCTCCCCTTTTACCAGTCAACTCTATCCTGGCTGTGTATTAAGCTTACATACATGAGAGTGGCTGTGATGTTCTTGTATGGCGAATATATAATGAAAATCAAATAAGCATATTTCCCAAAATATCTGAATTTTTCTTTAAGGTCTGCATCCGTTTTTATAAACCTTCAAGAAATACAAACGGGATTTTTGTCTTTTATTCAACAGTGTTAGCCGAGGCCCACAGCTGTCTCACCACTAGAGTTTCAACTGCAGCAACATCCTTAATTTTGTCTGTATTGTCTCCGTTTCCAGGGAGACCATTTGGAAGCTGCGTGTGGACTTCCTGCAGGAGAGAGTCCTCAGCCAATGGGAGAGCTTCACCATATGGAACGCTGGGAAACAAGGCCGGAAGCTGTACCGCTGCCTGAGTCCGACCAATCAGAAGAAAGTATGTTGTCTTCAGATATGATTCATCGTCTACGCTGTTCTGTTTTTCTCATCAATAGATCTGGTGACAGACGTGATAAGTGTGTATCAGCTTTCAGCACCGTGTTGTTCTGGTTCTCAGGTCAAAGCTTTCTGTGACGTGGACGAGAACAAAATCCACAAAGGCTTCTACACATATGAGGAATCCAAGGTGAGATCAGCTGGTTTGGTTGTGATTAACTCACAGGACTGCAACGTCGAGGAGTTTAGCTTTAAAGCCATGATTCACTTTAATGATCACCCACCCACTTTAATCCAGTGAATTCAATTTCTCCAAAGCCTTGGTTACCAAATGTTTGTGTCTCTCTTTGTTTGTTGATATCGCTCCAGGAAAGACCTAAACCAAAAATCCCAATCGTGCACTACAAAGACGCCTCGGCCCCCTTCATCGTCTGTGTGAAGCTGGTGAGCAGAAAGCGTGTTTGTGTGTTGTATGTTTTCTGGACGTCCGTCCCTCAGGTCTGTAATCTGCATTAACAACATAATGATCAAGGGCGTGTGCCCAGTACAGGACGTAACACACACAAACACAGAGGAGGCTGTCAGGAAATGGGTAGAGACAGCCGCCCGCTCTTTGATCACATGATGCTTGTGCAAACGTCTGATGTTTTTTTGCCACCTTTCCACACATCAGGGTTTGAGTTGACAGTCATGCTTCACAGTCCTGTTACCTACACCAACAATAGTGTTTTTATTCATTTTATTGAAATATGTACTCACACACTCAGATGCTGTGGTAGTTAAATTGCCCATTTATCACCCATCCAGATTCAGATTTAAATCTGGAGTGACCCCACCTTAGGGGGCTGCTAATTGCTCAATTATGGGAATTGGGAGAGGTAATCAGAGTCGGAGGACGAGGAGACCTGGATTCAATCAAGCTCCCTCTTGTTCTCTATGGGGCACACACATAAACACCTGGACTCAATCACACACCCACATGTCAAATAACTGTAATTAACAAATGTATTACTTTTCTTACAGGCTGTGGTTAAACCTAATTTACTGTAGGCGACTGTCTTTAGTCTTTATGTAACCTTTGGCTCAAATTAAATACAGAAACAATGTCTTTTTTTGGAGAAGTTTTAGCCTTAAGCCATGTTTGGTTTTCTCCCCATTGTTCCTCTCCTGCTCTTGTTTCATGTGCAGGACATGACAGGAGGCGATCTGGAGGAAAACCTCAACTCTTTGCAGCTGAAGGAAGGAAAGGATTTCTACCATTTCAACTGACTGACCGCTCGGACCAGAGGAGCCCTGCAGGTTCAACAGGCAGAGGAGTGGATTATTCACATGTACACAAACTGAGAGAGAGGCAGGTAATAACAGGGAAGTGAACCCTGGAGGAGAGGTGAAGGAATCTAACAAACTGAAGGAAGAAAGAATGATCATATTGCATTTTAGTTGTTGTTAATGTGCTTTCTATGTGGATGAAGAGGGTGAAAAAGTCTTCATAGTTTTACTTGGAACGACTGATGAAGCCAAGACAGTTCAACCAAGCCCTGATCTGTCTACCTCACTCTGTAACCCCTGCACTGAGGTTCTTATAGAAATACACTTATGCTAGTGTTACATGTTCAATATGGGGCTTTCTAATACAAACTATGAAGCCAGAAGCTTAGCTTTCTACAGCAACAATAAAAAGCTACCAGCATCTTTAGGTGTATGTAACAAAAACAAAGTGGAAAAACATCTAACAGCAACTATTTCTTGGTTGTATCTTCTCAGTCCAGGTTTTTGTGTATTTTGTTTTGCAGGATGTGTTTTTGTTTTCTCTTTTTCCTTCTTCTCTGTCTTTATGCTGAGCAAAGCTACCTGGCTACTAGAGGTACCTTTTATTTTTAATGTGCCCACACTGACCCATATCTGAAAGAGGTGACAAGAAGGTGGATTGAAGATGCATGAATATTTTTTACTCTTGGAGGACAGATATTTATTATGATATTAACCAGTGTCGACCACTGGAGGAATAAAATGTTACTGTTTTCTAATCCTGAGTGGACTGAGATTGATGTTTCCCAGCTTGTATATTGGAGCGTGTGTTAGAGGAAGTCTCATCACTGAAGGTTGGACTCACAGGAGGAGTGCTACATTTCATGAGCAGATTTCTTAACAGTCCTTCTCTGATTCATCCGTGTCAAATCAGATGCACGCACACATCTGCTGCAAATGTACAAACATGGATTCAGCACGTATTTGTTTTTCTTTCCCTGGGTCTCTTATGAAATCTAAAGAACAATAACTTCTTTAAGAGGGCACAGATTTGATACATAAACACATGAAAACATTTATTTTACCTCACAGAGTGAGGAGTTTTTCTGCCCAAAGGTAAACAGACCTTTTCCCACAAAATCCCCCCTGGTGTTTCCTGGGTCGGTGGAGTGGTCGGCCTTTACTGTAAGCCCGGCCGCAGCACTTTGAAGGGAAGCTGCAAGAGGAAAAATCTGCTCTTCAACTCTCCCGAAGTTTTGTTTTCGCTGCGTTTATTTGTTATCTGGACGTACAGCCACACGGTGGTGAATGCACAGAATCACTGTACCATATTAGTTTGGATCCAGTGTTGGATGAATGGCAGGAGTGTTTGAGCATGACTCAGCCCACTCAGGTTTGAGGTGAAAGCTCCATTCCTCTGCCACCCACAGTATGGTGCTGTGTAGGGGCTGAGAAAAATATCACATCCACTTAGCACATAGTCTCCATCTACACCCCTCTCCCCACTCTACACAAACACTTCACCAGCAGGGAAGCTCCCAGAGAGCACAAACCTCTGCCCAGGAACAGTCGACATACAGTACATGTGACTTCCTTTATCCACATACATTATTTAATTCATGACTTTGGTTTGCATTCCTCCCATTGCAAGAGAGGGATGGTCGGTCATTCCCCTAATCCTGCAAAAAACCTTCCTGTTTTTACTATTATTAGGGTTAAACCACAACAATCTAATACATGTCGAAAAAATCTCATCACCACATTGTCTCAGGTTGTCGACATCCTGCATGTGTGTGTGTATATTTTCAACAAAAAACAATCCAGATGTGATAAAGCTATGAATCTTTAAAATAATTTCTCATGATAACAGAGAGGGATTTTATTTATGGGATTTTTTTCAGACCTGATCCTATCCTCTGAAAAGTGTCAAATTGGGGTTTTTTTCCTCCTAAAGCAGTATAGTTACATCCAGTAAACCTAAAATAAAACATGACAAAACTGTTGATGTGCGAATCGGTCGTCCGACCTGGTAATAGGGGCGAAAGACTAATCGAAGACTATATAGAGTCAACTATATAGACTAATTTTCTTTACTTCTTATCTGGATGAGTTTGTGGATTCTCTCATTGATGTACAACTTGTTAGCACATTATCTAGACTGCATCCTGTTTGTTTCCCCAAGGCGTAATCCAGCTGTAGTTATGCTATAGACCGAACACTGTTGCCCTCTTGTGGTAAAACAGCAACATTGTCTTGTTAAAACATTCACACATCATTTCATTTTCTCAGATCTTGCCCAAAGTGTAATTATTTAGCTCCTTGGGTTTTCCCATAGTGTTGCTAACAAACAAACTAAGGTGGAGAAAATCTTTAAAGAGGAGATTAGAGCTTTTTTGTTTTTGTTGCAGTAGCACTGAAGCTAAACATTATTGTCATTATCAGTCTGGTGTTTAGGTTCTTACTCACTTTATTTACTCTTTTATCCATATAAATCTATCTACATATTTGTGGATTAGCATTGCATTCAGAGTGTACATAGCCGTGAAGCTGTACGGTGCTTTGGATGAATGAAAACCATATATTTCAGAGCTTAACAACCCAAAGCGAGTTGTTTAAGTAAGATGGAGCTGTGCCTACATACACACTGTCTCCTTCACCCGCTCGGCCCTCATGATGAAGCACTTGTTGGATGATCAGAGCGAGCTCTAATGGAGAATCTATGGAAGAGTCTCAGAAAGAGAGTAAACAGAGCTTTACTCAGTGTTTATACTCTGTCTCTGTGCAGGCATCAGCGCTGATACACACACACACACACACACACACACACAATGAATGACCCTGACCCTGCAGCCTGCTTGACCTCACTGCTCAAATAAACCTGCACGTGTGTAGAAAGAGTACACACACACACACACACTCATATACAGCTGTGTGATGTGTGGCAGTGATAAGCGGGCGAGATAAGAGTCGGGCGAGTTTGAGTGAGGAGAGAGGTCACAGAGGTCAGACACTGAGGGCCTTTTCATTCACCTGGAACGATACCACATTCCTTTGTTTCAACATCTCCCTCCAGTAAGTAAGGTGTGTGTGCGTGTGTGTGTGTGTGTGTGTGTGTAACCAGTAAGCCAGCAGCTCACATTTCTTGGCTGTGTGCTTCTACAAACAGAACTTTGCATTTTGCATTTTGTATTCTCAGCATGTGTTTTACCATTTAAATTAAAAAATGAATAAATAAATATGTAAAAGTAGTTAGCCTCTAGTTCTTCTAGGTAGATAGATAGATAGATAGATAGATAGATAGATAGATAGATAGATAGATATGTGGAAGCTTGGCCAAAAAAATAACGTTAAAAATCACTAAAAAATCGAACCACAAAAATAAAGTAATTTTTTTATAAATATAATGTACTTTGTAGATTCAATTATACATGAAATCTGATCTGATATTATTGAATTTTATTGTTTAATCCACAATATTTATACATGTAAATGTGATAAATTTATAAAATAATTAGGGGAAAAGAAAATTTTTAGGGTTATTTGCGGTTATTAGTTTTTTTTAATGTTATTTTACATTAAACTTGTAAATACACTGTTACACTTTTTGTAATTGTGATAATGTATTTTCAAAAATACAAGAAAAATCTGTGAAATAAGCAGAAAATATGTGTCAAATTACAGATGGTTTTGTTTAATATGTAGTATAAAGTGAGGTTTTAGGTTCCGCTACTCGTCACCTGCCCTGGAGCAAGGCACTAAACCTCCACAGACCCAGAGGAGCTGCTCAGCTGGGTCCTGTAGGTAAATTAAGATTTCTTTAAAAAAGCAGAAAGGAAATAAAGGTCGAGGAGGTTGAAATGTGATCCAGAGGAATGTGTGTGTGCGTGGCTCGGTGAGGAAGCAGCGCGAGGACAGACGCAGCGTTCCTGCTGTCAGGACGCCTGAGAAGAGCCAGGTGACCGCAGGCGGATAAGGGGAGAAGGTCAGAGGCTGTGCTGCTCTGTAAATATTTCACATGGTGAAGGAGCATCTGAGGTCAAACAGCACATCAGCAGCAGCAGAGCTCCACTGTGGTGACAGCATCAGATTTAACCTAAGACTCCCTCTGAGGCCCGAGTCTGTCGTGTTTATGGTGAAGCTGCATCTGTGTCAAACCCAGAGGGAGACGGCTTTTTTTCTTTGTGGCTTTTTTGTGAAGTGACACCACTTCCACAATGCTCCTGTTAATGCATGAATCATGTTTTATAGATCACTTGTAAGACATCCACCCTTAAATAAGCCACATTTTCTACTCTTAATTTGCCAAATCTTTATACATTTTATGTAGAAGCTGAGGAAACAGGTGTAAACATTTTGATCAGTAACCATTCAAAACCTCATTGTTGACAGAAATGACCTGACAACATATCAAACATTTAAGAGTAGGATAAAAAGTAATCAATATTTCAGACTTTTCTGTAATCATCTGCAGAATAAAGGCTTTAAAACATAAACATGTGTTTTTAAAACTGTGCTTTACACAGAAAAACTCAGATAAAACATCTTTACCAAACTGTACTAACCTCAGTGTAATATCAACATTTCCCATGTGCACTGGTGTAAATCACTGAACTCTTCTTATAATGTAAAACACTGTTCCCATGTGTATCATATCTCCTCTTGACTATATTGTTCTTGTTGTATCTCTTTGTATTTACAGCTGTTGAACAAATAAGAATTTTTTTCTACTTTGCTGCTATAACCCTGCAAATGTCCCTGTTGTGAAACATAAACAAATGTCTTACTTTAAATAAAAACTGGCCACTGATGGTAGAGAAAGCAAATAAACAATAAATAATAAAGGAGAGTAAAGAAGATGAAATGATGTCTGGAAAACTAATTTCATAGTCAAATGCTTTTATTCGTCTTTTTTTAACAGAATGAAGGATTTTATACTTACATACAAAAGATCAATAAAAGGTTTATTAATGTTTAATAAAGTCATAAGTTAAGACGTGTATAATAACAATTGAGGCTGTTTTGTTAGAAAGTAGTACCAAATTTGACTTTGTAATAAATTTGAGTTCAGTTGTTATTAGTGATAATACACAAAGGGACTGGGAAATCTTTATTTGTCTGCACAGATCTTTCATATAGCAGCACAATGGGAGTAGAAAGTCACATGGAGACAGTGTGGGAACGCGCGCGTGTGGAGGGTGGTGTGTGTGTGTGTGTGTGTGTGGAGGGGTGTTTGTTACAGTATTTCTCGAAATGCGTTACATTGCTGTGTGTCCGGGGGAATGTGACGAGTCTGTAACATGCTCGCTGTTCTGACTGTTTTCTCACAGGAACAGAGGCCTGAGACCCAAACAGGCGTTTAGAGCACATGTGTGACATTTTTTTATTTTGTTATGTGATTTCTTGTTCCCTTAAAAAAAACAAAAAACTACAGACTGTCAAAAACACACAACAGAGGAGGACTGACACGGGAATATCACCTATAGCTACCGAGAATGACATGAAGGCGCACATGTGGCACAGGATGAACCTGTATATACAGTCTAATATACAGTCTATGGCCTGATCTGACATTGTTGTGTGTTTGAGGGAGCTGTGGAGGTCTGAGGGTGCCAGACCTGCATGTTGATTTAATTTTCACGGTGATAATATGATCCACGTGTTTGTAAAGTCAACACACACAGAAACCCAGAGACATTTTTAAGGGACCTGTTGGACTTATATGAGGAGGTGACTTGCTAAATAACAGGACATTTCAATAATCCAAGACGAAGACTCCCAAAGTTTTCACCCGTAAAATAACTGTGCCAGTGACGCACGACCCACGCCGTCTCTGGAGGTGGTTAAATCATTGCTCATTGCGAAATTTTTCATTTGAAACACGTCTACTTTTTATTTGTTTAACAACTGTGGATCAAATATGTTATTTTTCATAGTTTTTAATTGTAAAAACGAAGTTGGGACCCTCTAATGTAAGACATCTGCTTGGCAAACAGTTTAACACTTCACACTTTTTTATGTGCGCCTGACTGGCTACCGTGTTTGACTTATACAGCAGGTTTGCTTTCACTTAAACGCCTATTTTTTCATTTGTGCCCACTCAGTTTCAGCTCCTGATGTGTTCTCTCATGTGGGCCAAGTTTTTCTTTTCTGTGTCTGTTTTAAATTATTAGGTAACTCGATCATTGCCAGAGTTCTGGTGAACGCTCAGTACCAGTTTGTCCAGTTCGTTGTTTATTCTGTGTAAAAGCTTCGTGGTGTTTTTTTTCCATGTTGAACTAAGATCTGTGTGTGCACATATCTTTCCGGTGAATCTGTGGGAGTGGTTTTGGAGCGAGCGCTCGCGTGTCACTCAAGCGCAGTCCGCTG
>OOFC01043256.1:0-16784 GCA_900323345.1 Pseudochromis fuscus
TAAACATGGAAGTCCTGCATGCCGCTTGGTCTGTATATTTGTGCTCTTATTAGAGCTTCAGATAACTTTGGCAAAGTTTTTTCACTTTGACGCGGCATTGTTCGGGCGACCGCGCGAAGCCCCTCTCCTTCATTTTCTCATTAAACATGCTGAAAACAGCCGCATTTTTGTGTGTCTTTTCAAGTAGTTGGACTATGTGTGCATCTGCCCAAATATCCAAGAGGCACAGTGTCTCCTCGTTGCTCCAAGTCTGTCCACGGCTCATTGTTTGTAACATGTAGCTTTAGCGTTAGCAGCAGCAACGAAGGTATATTTTTTTTCACAATGCTTGGCTACGGTGGCTTGTTAGGCCCAAAAGACACATGTATCCTGTAGTTAGTTCGGATGGACCTTGGTTTGTATTCAGACCTGCACAAGAGAACCAGGATCCGCACCAGAGTTCGTTTGGAAGCGGACCGAGACCACCTCAAAAACAGGGTCTCGGTCCGGTTGTTTGGTCCGCACCAGGGTTTGATTGTGTCTATTCACACCTGCATGGAAAGTCCGGACCAGTGTGGGAAACGAACCCTGGTCCGTTTAAAGTGGACCAAACAGTCCAGGTCTGAATACGACCTAAGTTTGCCTTGTCTCTAGTGTCTCCAGTGTCTCCAGTGTCTTTGTTCTTGCGGTTTTCTCTAGTGTTTTTCCAGTGTCCCCACTTGTTGTTTTTTTCTCCTGGGTTTTGGTTTTTGTTCTGGTGGTTTTGAAGTTTTGAGTTTTTCCCCAGTAGTTTTGGTTTTTCCTGGGTTTTTGTTTTTTTCCTAGTATTTGGACTCTTGGTTTAGTTTTTGTATTTTTCTCCTGCCATTTTCATGCAGCGCTTTGTGTTGGTTTCTTTTATTAAAGACCTTTTGTTTTGAGAATCTGCATTTTTGGGTCCTGCTTCCTCCCACATCCCTGACACTCTGTTCGTGGACAGAAACCTCCCAGGGAAGTTGTGTAAAAGCATGGAAACCTCCACACATCTGTTTGAGTCGAGACAGTGAGTTGACCAAAATTTTTCATCCATGTCGTTTAAATGTGTTTCTTGTAGGAGGAAAAAAAAGAACTTTTTCATTTTTGCAAAATAGAAAAGTTGATTTTCTTTTAATAGAGTCTCAGCATTAAGTGAAACAAAAGAATAATCAACACAAAAAAAAAAACATAAGAAAAAAAGTTTGAAGAGTTTAGGTGTTAGTTTAGAAATTAAACCCTGTTTTGCCCCAATTTAACATTCATAAGCACAATAAAATAAATGTAAAACATTCATTTTTGTACATCTACACAGTGTTTCAAGTGAACTTAAACATGGAAACTAGGATTTAACTTAACCTTCAAATGTGTACTTATAAGGTTGTTCAAGACTGCCTTTAAATACAATATATAATATAAATTTGAATAGTATAACAAAATTGAGAAAAACTTTGTTTTAACTGCAGCATATGAAGAGATTGGACATCATTAGTGACCATCATAGGATGAACCCTGAGATAGTGTTTTTAGCAGCAGACCACCACATGGGAATTTTTAATTTTAAAGCGAGGTATGTTGTTCTTTGTAGAGTCTAATCTGTTGACACCCTGACACCCTGATGTACCCCACATGTCCTCTGTAGTACACAGTCATACTCAGTCAACTTGGCGAAAATCTTGCTTGAACTGAATCCCTGAATCTTCACAGGAGGAGGAGTTTTTGGACAGCTCCCAGAAAGCATCCTGGTGGTGTCCCATGGTGGACGATGACCTGACGGCTCACGTTCTGCCGTGGCGGGGAACAGTATCCACCACGGTGTCCATCGTCTCAGCCCATTGCGATGCAATCTTGGATGGACTATCTATGAGGACATCTCGAATGTGTTCATCATCCTTCTCTTTAAGACCCTGTATTTTTAGGTTCCAACGTCTCTTGTATCTGTCCATCTCTGTCACTTTTTCTTTCAGATTCTCATTTTCTTTTAGGAGACAGGACATATCCTTTCCCATTACTTTTACTTTATCTTTGCAGTCTTTAATTTCAGCTGCATTCATTTCCACCAGTCTGGAGATGCTGGCCACCATGACAGTTTTCTCTCAGCTGGTCACCAAAGTTGTCGGTTTTAGCAGTAAGTTTTTCTATGGCTTCAATGAGCGCCTCTTTAGGTACTGATGAAGCAGGTGTTTGTGGTTGGAGTGGTAGGAGAGGTTTTTGTCTTTGTACCTCCTTTGAGTAGTTATGGTCCTTTGTGTTAGCTTGGTCCAGCAGTGTAAATATTTTAGCGGCTGTGTTCCCAGACGGGATCTTGGTTCAAAAGGTCAACTTTTATTATGGGAAGAACAAATTTTCATTTACATGTTTTCTTCCATGTTGGATTGTTTACTACCGAAAAACATCAAGTTTCTAAGTTAATTTCGGGGCAGTAACATGAGAGCTTAGAAAGTGCCGATTATTCTGTCCGCCATCTTGAACTGTGGGACACACAGACAGTAAAACATAGGAAGAAAACCAAAAACCAGCAGAACAAGTAAAATAGGCAAAACTAAGAAACAAGCAAACCCAAGAAACAAAGTACAACAATATCTATAAGTAGTGATCATGACAGAAAGTTGGGTCTGGTTCATATTGTCAAATCTGTTTTTATCAAATCATGGTTTAGATTCATTATTTAAATAAAAAGAGAACCCATCAAAACACAGTTTGGAAAATAGATCAGGACTTAAACTAATGATTTCTGGGAATGTTAGAAGATAAAGAGCTTATACAAACAAGATATCCATCTCTGACAGTCATAATTCATTTGCCATGTGATGTCACTACATTTCGGAGGATTTTTCTGATTGGTTGAAATGCTCTGACATCACATAGGTTCAGTATGTGGATGCTACACACAGTGAGATGGACTGCATCTGGCAGCACAGCAGTGGCAGTAGGACTGTTACACAAAAACATTCACAACCTTTTCAATAATGGTCAAATATGCCTGAAATTTCTTCTTATGGGCTCTAAACATTACAGCTATCAACCTCTGCACTGATGTATGTTACAAATACTGTTCCTTTAAGAAGCAGAAGATAAATACACTCAATACACACTAAAGCTACCATGGACTTCAAGAGGCTGCAGTGAGCAATCATTATGTCTTATTACACAAGAAAAAGTATGTTGATTTGTCCCACAGCAGGGAAATTAACAGCAACAAAGTGGATAGACGGTCTACAAATAATGATAATAATAATACCACAATATAAACAAACAGTAGGTACGTCAAGCTAAATTAATTAAAATAAAATACCATAAGTCATAATATAAACCATAAGTCAAGGTAAAATATGGCAAAAGTCAACAAAGTAGCAGTTTTTTGTATTTAAATATAAGTTTAAGGAGTTATTTAAATAGAAATTCCATAAAAGGGCTAAAAAGATCGTAAACCGTTTATATTGTGTCATTAACATTTTTGTATCGCGACGTAAACTCCTCTTCCCACGAAGTTTTGACAGCACTGAAGTGTCTCATAGGATTTGTTGTTGTTTTTCAATACGAACAAAATACTTCGCATTTTTAACTTGTTAAACAGTGCAGTGCAGAGGTAGATATTATTTTTTAATGAGCAAACAATCCAGAAATCAAAGTTTAACAGCCTGAAGCCCCGACGGAAGTACAAATGCAGACTACATACGTTTAGTGTTGGTGTGTGTGTAAGTCCGCTGAGCTGGACTCATGATGTTGAGCAACGTGTTGTCTTCACTTCAAACCAAACACATCATCTTCTCCTGAGAAAATGCCAAACATCTGTCCTAAAGGAAACCATGTGTTTTTTGCTGCACTACGCAGAAGTTGCACATTAAGTCTTCACCAACATGTGAATCTGAGCTGACACTCCGCAAATTTCTATAATGCACTGAAGTGGACAATGTCGCTTCATTGTCAAATCCCCAAAAAGACCGTTAGAAACAATAGAGAAGTCAGAAAACAACAGAGAAGTCAGACCTTGTGCAGTTGTCTCGTCGGAGCTGTACTTCAGTGTGGCGTCAGGGTCACATCTGGAGCAGCGTTACTCTGGAGGGCGGTCCGTGGACGAGCTGTTCTTTTTGAACACCACACCGTCACATCAGCTTCATGTGGTCGTCGCGATTATTCGCTGTAAAATGTCTTTTTGGTGATTTTTTTAAATTTTTTTAATTGTACCAGTGCTCATTAAAAGGTGACCACTAAATGGTGTATTTTTAGGCAGGTATAAAACAGTGTCAAACAGACTGTATACTGAATGGATGAAGCTAATGTGAATTCACCTGCTGGTTTATGGACTCACATTTTGAAACCATTGTGTGGATTTTTTTGGTGCTGGAAATGACCATATTTGGATATGAAGGGAAGAGTGGGGAGGCGGGTCTGACCTTTGAACCTGAGGACACCACCCAATGTTTATGAGACTTGACTTCATCAATCAAAGTAACCCCAGCCGTAAATATTCCCCTTGTTGAAGCCCAATCTATTTAAATATGATTTTGTTTTTTTAAATTGACCACCACATCACTGATAAGAAGAGGTGACTACAGCTAATGACATCATAATGACTCACAATTAACTGACTGAGTATTTCATGATTGAAAATGAAGATCTTTGAATTGAAGTCACTGGGAGTCAGAGTTTTTTGGAGCCAGCATCTAGTGGCCATCGGTGACATTGCACTTCTACATTGGCTTCATTTTTTTGAGACCCAGTTGCTTTGTCCATTTCTACACGTGTTTGAACCAACTATCAGTGTTTGTATAATATATATAGACACAGGTTTATGTTTAATAGTTCTTGAATAATACTACTACTACTTTCAGCCTAATTTTTCTACACATGATTTCATCTGAGTCAATAACTCGTATGTTGCTCTGTAAACCTGTACCACTGGGTAATTGCTAAGATGACTGCTACTCACTAACAGTCAGAAATGATCCACTCCTGAAGGAGAGTCCAACTTTCCTTCACTCAAAACAGAGGAGGGAGGAGTGAAGGATGAGGTGTGTGTGTGTGTGTGTGTGTGTGTGTGTGTGTGTGTGTGTGAGAAAATGGAGAAGTATAAGGAATGTGATGAAATAGTTTAAGAAAGAGAAGAGCAAAGAGTGACTTCCTGTTTTTATTGTCGCTCTATACGTGAGATTGAAGGAAAAAGAGGAAATGAAATTGAGTGTGATGTGAGGGAAGGAGGAAGGATACGGTAGTAAGAGGAGGAGAGCAGCAGAACTGGAAGGAATAGGAGGGCTGGGCTTAATGTGAAAAAGTGTTTGCTTTTTAAATATGAAGCAGATGCTCTTAACAAGACCAGAAAGATTAAGCATATCCTCTCCATGGAGGATCAAAGTCTTTTTTTGTTGCAGCACAAACATGATATTTGTGATATTATTCCTGACATTACTGCCTCCTGTTGACATATATTTGAGGAAAGTACCACTTCTTCACTGCATTTCTGTTCAGCAACATTTCTGCATAAGTTGGTAAAAGGAAGAAATAAAGAACAAAGTCAAGCAATGCATTTGTCTAAAAAGAGTAACACAAAGTAGAAATTATCTTTGAGTTTATTGAAAAATGTGCCCATTGTACAGATTGAACTACATTATTAACAAAAGCTTGCATTGCACATTGCTTCATAGACTGCTTCTTAGTGCCGAACAACAGAACCTTTACATGGGAGACAACAAACAGAATCCAAAGCAACACAGACAGACTGGAAACTAGTCACCATCTTTAATAAATCTTTCACAGAAAGAATTAGATGATAATCATCACAGGATGATTTACTCATAAAAGAAAACTATAATTAGTACACACTGTTCTTTCTTCTTTTTAAAAGCAATGTACCTCCACAACAGGTCAGGTGACTAAACAGTGATCGTTACATTCGTGTAACTATGAATCTTAACATTTCAACAACATGCCTCCTCTGCACCGTTACACAAATTACACTCGACTCCCCAGCGGCATGTGGACATCAACAGTTTTCAGTAAAAACAGGTTCATTCCTGATTAGTTTTCTTTTAGGAAAATCCAATCACAGTACAGCATTAGACACAGTTTCTATCCTATGTACAAACAGTATCACAGTATGACAGACAGAGTCACAATCAGTCAGTGGGCGTGTTAGCTGTACTCTGGCATTTTTTCTTTTTCAATACAGGACACATTTATATTAGAGGACAAATATACAGTTCAAATCAAAACACAAAACAATGAATAACTTGTTTCTCATGTGCTCATCTTCACCTTTATGTAGGTTTCTCTTCTTTATGCAGCAACAACAACATGTATTTCTAAATAGACTATAGTTTGCAGTTAGGCCAACTTCATGTTAAATTAGAGTCACCAACTGCAGCAAAATGATGTAGATTTAATGGCTGATAATAAATTAAAGAGAGGCAATTATTTCATTTAATGGTTTTCCTACAATACTGCAAGTTGTTCTATTGCTTTAATTGATACATGAAGAAAACGCCACCTCTCAGTGCAACACAAGGCAGCTGGTTTGAACAACACTTTTGTAATAATGTATAAAATGGCTGCAAGCACATCTGAATGAGCACCAGTAACAAGGTATTTTAGACAAGATAAGTCACAAAAAAAAAAATCACTTCATATGGTCACAAAAATGAATGTTCTCACTGTTTACAGTGGTTTCCCCCAGTTTAAGTTACACACATGAACAAACAGACTTTCATCTAGTTGTAGTACAGTAGATGTTATTTGATTAGTGGGTGAAAACATAAACTTCTTATAATAGATTTAAAAAAATATAAATTTACACTGCAAAAAAACTGATTCTGTGTTTCTGATGAGAAATTCTTACATCATGTGAACAGTTTACTACATTTACTTCTCCACCACAGGACAGATGAGTGCTGTACAGAAAGGTATACTGACCTGTACAGTAGAAACATTACAAAACTGAAAATATATGATCTCAATGAGCTTATAAAGTAATTGCATTGATGAGCATTAGTCATTAGAATAATGAGTTTTCTATATTACATTCTAGCATATCGCTGGAGTTCTGTGTAAAAACAGAGAAATACCGTGGACTGAAGTTGATTGCATTGTCCTGCATTTATCTTGAGTACAGTCAGTGAATGGTGTAAGATGTG
Organism: Pseudochromis fuscus; assembly: GCA_900323345.1. Classification (NCBI taxonomy): domain Eukaryota; kingdom Metazoa; phylum Chordata; class Actinopteri; family Pseudochromidae; genus Pseudochromis; species Pseudochromis fuscus. Next base: position 7,122 of record OOFC01043256.1, read on the forward strand.
TCAGAGCCATGTGTTTCACAGTAGCACGGTCAAAAGAACACACACATTGAGCTGGACCTGCAAAGGGAGTTTGGCACAGAAGAAGTCTGGACACACTATCTGTGCTGTTTTTGCATGCTCTGGATGCTCTTACTCTGATGTAATGTGGGTGTTCACTGGTGGACAGAAAAAAAAAACCACACAAACCTTGTTTAACCAAGACTTTGAGCCTGTATTTTACATAAAACAGAAATTAAAGGTTTTTCTGGGATTTGAAAAGCTAAACTATTGACAAACTTAATGTGTCAGTAATTGCATATATAATTCATTTCTATCCATCAGTCTAAGTCAGGGGTGTCAAACTTGTGCCCTGGAGGCCGAGACCCTGCAGGTTTTCTTTCCAACCATCTCTCCAGCAGCTGATCTCACTGATGAGCTCCTTCCCTCACATTGATGGAGGTGTTCATGATTAAAATCACCTGCTTTAGTGACCAGCTGGAAAGAAAACCTGCAGGTTCTCGACCTCCATGGCACGAGTTTGACACCCCTGCAATAGAGTAAAAGATAACCATGTCCTTTTAGGGCTTCCATAGCTATCTGCACAAACACATGCAGTTAATTTGCAGTTGATATTTAGCATCAGTCGTGCTCTTTAAAGGTTTTGTACAAACACAAAGATTCTGATCAAAAGAGGTCCAACACAACTGAGTTGCAACATTGCAATAGTTTCTATGACTTAACAAAAAGAAACAAAATCACAAGCAATACAAAACTGATGAGCTGGCAAAAAGAAACATAAAGAAAGTGACAGTAGGGTCCTGATCACATGTCAGAAATTTAATTATTAGAAGTAAATCTGCAAAGATAGAATAAACTACCAGTCACATCAAATTTAGCCACAAATCGCATGTTTCTGCTGCAGAGTCCAGACTGAGGAAAGGTTCAGACAAAGCTTCCTGCTCCTTTTTTATTGGTTTACACCTAATCAGACCTGACTGGACACAGCTGGACACAGAGAGAAGTCAGTAAGTAGGTGTCAGACACCTGTCAATCAAGGAAAATTCAAAATCCAGATTATATCCATGTCAACTGTCTATGAGGTTAAGTAGTGATGCATTATTCCTCCAAAATGTGTTAAGATAATGCAAAAACAATTGTATATAAATGTTGAATTTCTACAGAGAAATAATCCAGTTTTACCATAAAAAGATTCTGCTTGACCTGATGAACTCCATCTTGAAAAACCCTGACTTTGGACTCCACTTCAAAATAAATCCACGACAAACCTCCAATGAAGTTAACTTTTAAATTAGGATTCAGACAAAGAAACCATCCTTCCTCTTTCATCCTCTTCCCTGTCACGTCCCTCAGGGTGGGAAGTAAAGAACAACTGAGCTGTGTGAAAATAGCCCGGATCCTGGGATGGGTTCGGACCCCCCTGTCGCCAGGATTGATGGGAAAACATTACAGAGCCGCGGGGAAGGGATTTAACCTCTGCAGGCCGTCTGCTCTGACGCTCCCTCCAACCACCGCTGTCATTTGATAAGAAATGAGTCCGGCTGTAATTAAGGCTTAAAAGAGACACGAGGACAAAGTGGGCTTCAGTCGGTTCTGGTCTGTGGTGAGTCACCGGTGCTACAGTGTTGGAGAGAATAATCCTGGACAGACTCTGCACACAACGCCACAGATCGATGCTCAGCCTCGAAGCCTTGCATAATAAATGAGGGAGCGAGTGCGTTATGGAGGAGGAGAGAAAAAAAAAAGTGATTTAGTGTGAAGTCCGGCAGAGTGGTGCTTCATTTCTAGTTCACACATTAATTTACCGAGATGTGGAATAACTTCCTGTACGAATGTGGGGAAGAGGAGGAAGATGAACTGATGTCAGACGTGTGGAGGGAGTGGAAACACCTCCTGTGGATTGATTGTTTCAGATTTCTCATGATGTGATTTTTATAGATATTTTTCAAGTGGCAGATATAATAACTGGAAATTATTATAAAGCTAAAAACAGAAGTTGACAGAAGGTTCTCCACTTGTATTTGGTTTTTCACAGTAAAATACCACTTAGTGTGTGTACACATCTGCTTGCTGTTGTGTTTTCGTGGATAAAATGACGTTAAAATCCTCAGCGACACACTTGGGTCAGAGCACACAACCTGGTGAAATGTCCAGTTATCATGAAGTGAAACATCAAAAGCTCTTTTATCTGTTGGTGTTTGTTGTTTCCTGAAGTGAAAGTCAACTACAATTTAAAAAAATAATAACAATAAAAGCACAAATTGGATATTTTTGCTTTGCTAAGTTATTGAGTGGGAGCAAAAGATGTTGACCTCATTCCCACCTGGTCAGATTTAATCTAATTAGCATCAGTGCATCAGTTGTGCAAATGTTTGGTGTGAAACAAAATAACAATAATAGTTGAAAGTGTAATTCAAATGAAAATGCATTAAAAATGAGTGGAGCTCCAGACCAGTGGTCCCCAACCACCGGGCCGGGGTCCGGTACTGGTCCATGAGACATTTGTTTCCGGGCCGCGTAGAAAGAATTAATGATTTATATAAATTCACTTGTATTGATCGTTATACTCTGAAACATTGACATATACACTAGACGCCGCGGAGCTTGTGTCCGCCCACTGCTTCGGTACGTCAGAACGGCCGCCATATTGTCAAGTCTGACCTGTCAACCTGTACAAGTCAATGTGACAGCGATGTGTTTTCTGAAGAAAACCACGAAAATATACATTTACATGACTGTGGAGATCATTGCATTCATTTTTAGTTAATTACAATAAAAAATATAAAACATTTTAAAAAAAATTAAAAAACTATTAAACACAACAACAACAAAAAACATTATTTCCTACCTGTGGGAGGTAACCCCATGCACTCGGTTGTCTTTATTTTGCCGGTTTGTACAACCCGACGCAGAGCAGTGATGCAGCATCAATGCTGAAGTCTCGACAAATGACCCTCGCAAGATGGCGGACACACTGATGTATGTTCCATCCAGTCGGTGAGGCGTCTGGTGTGTATGTCTATGGACTGAAAGACGTTTTATTTTGAAAAACAACCGGATTCTCTCCCATTTAACTTTCATCTGTGTCTCGTCACACGTAAATACGCTCGTCTCGGTCACGTGATCAGACACGTTAGCCAAACAAAGAAGTCTGCAAACTAGCGAAAATGTGTAAAAAAACAAACATCTTTGGAGAACTTCTTCGCAAAGAGGAAACATTTGTTTTGTTACTGTTTATTTACACCTTGAATGCCGGTTCGTGAAAATAACGCCTACATAAAACCGGTCCGTGGTGCAAAAAAGGTTTGAGACTGCTGCTCGAGACCGTAGTTAGCACCAGCTAACAACAACATCGACGTTCAGTTGGTTGCACACGGTTAAAAAGACACAAGTTGGAGTTTTAGGCACTAAAGTGAAAGAGTGTGATCGTAACATCTTATTGTTATTCAAAAAACACAATCAATCTGGATGAGTCATCACACACACACACACCCCACACACACCACACACACACACACACACAGAAGCCCTCCCAGTCAGTTGTGCTGACTGAGTTCCCTCCCTCTGCAGCTCCAGAGCTCAGTCATATTAATGCTCCGTTATCTAGTTAGAAGACTTCATTATGCTGCTCGGACGTCCTCCTCAGGCTGATTAAATCATCAGCAGACACTTTTTTAACTCTGAGGTTTGCCTGTGAGGTGAGTGAGATGACACATGTTGTCATTATATAAATCACCTCCATTTATTTCCTGCATGAATGTGGTCGTTAAAGGATTCCTGGGGAAAGCTTCATTCCCATGTTTGCTCATATACAGTCTCCTAAAATGAAACAGCTGTTCTCCTGAGCCCTGTTTACAGCACGTCAATCATAATTTATCATAGAAAATCTAAACTCCAGCGAGGATCTATAAATATGAGTGGTTGGACATATGTGGAGAAACATATGTGCCTTTTAAAATATTGCAACGTTTCCAGTGAAGCACTTGGAAATCATCCTGGAAAAGCGAGTGGATGTGTTGATATGTTGTTGATTATTTGACTGAATATTAATCGTTCCAAATTCATATTTACACAAATTCTTAAAGCAAAACAGTCGTGTTTACCGTCTGTGGTAATTTGTTGCCTTTTTATTGTATTTTAAGTCATTTTTGATGAAATTCTTGTGGTTTATGGACAAAATCAGGCGTCTCAACACTGCACTAATTATAGGCATTTACATTTAAATAATATCTAATAAAAGACTTCCAATCAAAAATGCAGCTTTAGTCTTTGAATAATTATTTTCCACAAGTCTATAGCAGAAGCCCCTCCTCCTTCTTATTTAATAATTAAGTAGAGAGGATGTTTGGTGGCAGGTCTGCTCTGTTAGATGCTTCGATTGCTCCATTACACTCACCCCGTCATCGCTGTCCAGCTCCGCCTGCTCATCCATATATGGTCACGTCCACCTCTGTCCTGCTCATACAGGATGGATGGAGCTAATGACATCACCCGTTGGTTGTGGACTTTGTAGCCAGGAGTTCAGCATTTGGACGCTGCCGTGTTGTTTTTTTGCAGGAAGAAGTGACCATATATGGACATGAAGGGAGGCGTGACTCTGCCAACAACTGACCACGCCCCTAAATCTTCCTCTTTTTGAATCTTCTTAATGATGCAGTGATTTTAAGATTTAAAAGAAGAAGAGTTGATTTTATCTAATGACAAAAATGTATTGACCATTAAATATTTTTGAATTGAAGTCAGCTGGAACCAGTTTTTTGGAGGCCGCCTCTAGTGGCCACTGGTGGCACTGCACCTTTTTGCACGTCCATATTGGCTTCACTTTTGAGACCCAGTGTCTTCATCCATCTGACATATTCAGTTCAATCGTTAAAAGTCCAACAGTCCTGCTGCTTTGTCCATTTCTGTTCATTAACCTGCTCTAATAACTTTGATACTGGCATCAAGAAAAACATGTAAGAAATGAAATTTGATGTTATCGTGTTTATAGTGTCGACATTAATGGTTGGATTTTGGTGCCACTGATCTAATCGTTAAACCTGTACCGTATTGAACTCGCTGGCCTCGGGTGTGTTGACAGAGTTGTTGTAATGCTCAGCAGTCTGTCACAGTCCTTAACAGATTTATAAAGAATAAAAATCAAAGCTCTCAGGAGTTGTGTACTTACTGCAGCCATCTGTTTCACAGCAAGCTGCAGATGACAAATACTGTTTGTCAGGTGGCACTGATGTTGGAGACGTATCATAGCAACAGGAGCTCCAGAGGTATGGTGGGAAATTGGCTGCTGGGGGTAACCACTTTGCCCTTCTATTCATAAAACCATCCATCTAGCTACTCACAGCTGCGACTTTTCATTTTTTAGTTTTAGTTTTTTGGTTTTAAAACTAGAACAGTTCAATGTGGCACACCTCTGTTTGGTGGAAATTAACAGATGTGAAGCAATGAAGAGAAAAGATTCAGCTGGACTCCTACTGAAGTCTTTGCTCACATTACTATTGGTCAATAAAACAAATTAAAATAAAAATAAAAATAATTGCCTGACAGCTGTGGTGCCAAAAACAGTTTTTAATGTTTAATACTGGATAGAAAAACACATTTTCAAACTTTTTGGTTGTGAAAACTTCTAATTTTATACAAGATATCTTAACAAACAAATCCATGTAAAATTACACAACTAAAGCTTTATTTTAACTCTCAGTCATTATTTTGAAATCCCACAGCGACTTCACAATAAATGCATTTCTGCCACGGGACAGTTAGTTTTTGTGGTGACTTTTTCTCATCACATTTCACAATTATCTTTGAAATCTAATGTATTTACTTATTTGGTATCAACATCAGATTACTGAGATAAAAAAAAGAAAAAAAATGCCAAAACATAACCACTTAAAATTTTGTATTCTCTTAAATTTTGCACTACAGCTTATCCAGTGTCCATAGCACCAAAACAGCCAATGATAAAAATATAAAAACATGTGCAACTGTCAGTGTGCATTGTGCAAAAAAATCTGCATCATGCATTTGTGCATGTGCAATATTTACAATGTTGACATCACAGCTTTCATAAAATGAGCTTTCCCCTCATTTTTATTCTTTTAATTATTTTTTTTTACTGTTAAATGATCATAAATTGTTTAGCTTTAAAACCTGCATTTAATCAAATTACCAGTCAAAGTACTGAGTGAGAATTATTGTAAAGATTATTCAAACATCATCGAACTTTGTTGCAGTGATTACAGCAGCGGAGCGATTCCCACAGTTTCCCTTCTGCTGCATAAAGATGGTCACGCTGAGTAAACGCTTGAATATGTCTCTCGCAGCTTAGCATTTGCGGTTGAGCATGAGCGATGAATGCTGCCGGCGGAGCCCAAGTCATTTCACGGATTTATGGCCAGACGGGGGCAGCGGGAAAGTAGCTGTAACTTGTCACATACAGAGAGGAAGAGGAGCTGCCTCCTTCGTCTCCACGTCAGGGAGGAGAAAAGAAACCACAGGGAGGCGAGGGGAGTGGATGCTGCTCGGATGTATGATGTAAACGCAGGAGCATCGTGTTTCATCACGTCAGCTTTTCAGGGATCAGATCCACGAAGATCCTAAATCTGACTCTCATGGATCCACCAGCATCAACTCCTGTTGCACCACACCTCCACTTTGGATCCCCACTGCTCCTGACTTGGATCTGTCAGAACATGAATCCATCCCCTGGGATAAACTACCATCCCTATGATATGATGATATTTTCCAGGCTCAGGATGTTCGTCTGGTGGCTACAGAAGTTAGTGAATACCAACCCTACACCAGCCACTAGCATTCGTAAGATCATCGCTAGCTTCTGTAGGCGACTGACCAACATCCTCAGGGTAGAAACTAGCATCCTGTATAGAGTTCCTGACGTCACATCGCAAAGCATTTTGGGATTCACTCATCAGCCGCCACATTCATTCATACAGATTTCGACACTTTTAACGTGTAAACTTTTTTACATTTTGTTACATTTGATCAACAATGGGAGGCAGATGTGTGGTGGGATGTGACTGTGAGTCTCATCACTGATCTGGGAGAAGTTCATCAGTTAATCTTGTTGTTAGCCACTGTTCAGGTCGGGGCTAAAACACCTCCCTCTGTTTTAGTTGCAGCCATATGAGCAGTCGTGATGTTATCATGTCCCGGGCTGTGGTAGGAAACATTAATCTATGACATAAATATGGAAAAACAATCTTCCCAAGCCTTGTAACAGATTTATAACTTTCAGAAACAACACTACAGGCATGGATGCGTCAGCTGTTTGCCGAGCATTCAGTAAAATCGCAAAGAAAACAGCAGCACATTTCAGCTCCATCTGTTCCACCTGTTTAAATGCTGCCCCACTGGTTTTATTGGTGTAAAATGTGTTATAATATTAATATTATATGTGTCTAATATTCATTTTTGGCTCCTGATGCTATTCGGCTGTTTGTAGACCACAAACATGGCGGACACATCCCATAATCCACGACGTATGTTCCCGAACTCAGTTGACCCCTGATGGTTTATGAGTGATTTAAATAAATTATCCACTAAATAAACTACGTCTAAGTCTCAAACTATCACTGGCTGTAGCTGTGAAATGGAGGATCTGAGTGAGGTTGCGTTGGTGAAATAAGTAACAACATGAGCTCACCCAGTTTGTTACAATGTAGACAGTAAAAACCACATAATGCCAAACGAAGGGACACATCATTAGACACATTAAACTCACATCTTCCCTTTGTCGCCACTGTGGAGTTAATGTTTGTTGTTTGCAGAAGTAAATCCAGTTTCATGTCAGTAAACAGCGTGTTGATGGCGACAAGCTGTGTATAGTCATTTTTGACAGTGAAATAACTGGGTCACTGCTGGAACCCATCGCGCTGCCAGAGCTCGGGGTTTGATCACGATAACAAGGATTTTGTTTTGTTTTTTTGCAACTTAATGTTTCTGCAAAATGTTCAGTGTTTACTTTTTGATCTGCTATAATCTCCTGTCTTGGCAACAGGTTGTGAAACTTCAAACTGGGTAAACTGGCACTGAAAGCACATGTGGAAGAAATATAAATATACACCTGTGGCAGGAAAACACATTCAAAACCATATGGACAAACTGAACATTTAAGTTCAGATTTGCAGTGGTACAAAGCCGGCAGACGGACATACAGGGATTATTAGGCACCAAACCAAGTCATTATAGAACACAGTGTATTGAGTTTCATGCTCCAACACTTCTAACAACACAGATAAGTCAAGAATGGGCAGAAACACTGACAGATCCTTAACTGGACCGGCCAATTAGTCTAAACTGTGTGCGGCTGGTGATGGCTGTGCCTATTAAAGTGTCCAGCGCTGACAGTGAAGCACAGTTCAATTAGGCAAATCTGTAACTGGCCTTCTTACCACAACGGGAAGAGGATTAATGTTTCCTTTACGGTCACATCTCTGAGTCTGGACCTCATATTGTAACAATGGGGTGATACACAAGACTCCATTGGCCTTTGGTGGGGCGGGAGGTATTTGTAGGTTTTACGGCATCGATGATTACCACATCATGTCCAGGACTTTGCCGAACATGGACACTGACCTGGGGATGAAAACAAACCGTCAAAAAAAAAACGTGTTTACAGCCGTAGCTGCAGGTGAGAGTTGTCCACATTCAACACCTTCACACCTGTCGGTCCAAACACCCGCCAACGCCACATAAACACCACCGCGGGAGAAAAAGTTGAGGCTGAACAAACTTTAGGATTTAATGATGCAGGGATGAAGGTATCATCCCTCCATCTTCTCTGGTCCAGTCACTGTGGGGTTGAGCCGAGTCGCCATGTTCGGCTTCCCATTGTGTCGACTTTATAGATTTTATAGTGGGAAAAAACACATTTCAAGAAATCTTTGCGTAAAGTTTAAACAACTTTGACTTTCTCTGTTAGAACAACTTAAAGATTGTGAGTTATTATTATGATCTGTCATGTAAATGCTCTTTTTAAGCTAATAATAATAATAATCTTTTTTATTGGTGCATTTTTGCAAACGCCAGTAAAAACTGATGCTTTTTGTTGTTCTGTGTCATTTTAATAGCTCAAAATAATTACAGTGAATCCAGACATAATGAAGTCTGATGTAAGTAAAGACTTAAATTACACACTCAAATACAAGCATGGACACAACCACTGTTTATGAAGACTAAGCTTTTAAAGGTAGTTTTTTAAGAACTAAATCCACAGAAGAAACCACATTTTGAAGCCACTTGAATTTTAAAATGAAAATAAATACAAACACTGGGAGGAAAAACACTTTGAGACGAGGGAGGCAGAAATCTGACAAACGCATCCCAGCTCTCAGCCTCCATTTGTGTCATTGTTTAAAACCCAACAGGATTAAAGAGCAGCAGCCTCTGTCTCCTTGATCATGTGCTCGTTCCAGCACACTCACAGTCTTGTTTTTTCACCGCTTCATCCTCCATCACAGCAAATATGTTCAGGTGGAGAGATGTTTGGAGTTTCTGCAGGCGGCTGGGATTGGCAGGACCGTGCACCCACACTGGCAGAGGTTGGAGACATTTTCCTTCAGAACACAATGAAAATCTGTTGCTGCCATATTTCTGCACAATTAGCCGCAGACCTCTCACGGTCAGCTCGGCGGCGGCTGTGGGTTGGAG
>OOFC01043261.1:0-14255 GCA_900323345.1 Pseudochromis fuscus
CCACCCCAAAACAAACAAAACAAAACAAAAAACTACCAACTTATAACCATCATGTGTTATGTGCACAGCCCAGAGAGCTGTGTTCAAGATGAGACAGAGGAAACAATGCCCACACACTGGAAAATGTTTCTTTGTCTTAACCTTGTCTTGAGGGTCAGTTTGACCTATTTCCACTTTTGAGTTGTCAGTGCTGAATATGTACATAATTTACACAAAGACCTTTTTGCTCTGTGTACTTAAAAATGGCCTTGTGCTATGACATTCTCTTTTCATTCACAAGTTTTTATTGACTTATCATGGTTAAAAAAAGAGAGTGTTATAAGCGATCATGGTAGGGAGAGACACTACCAAACAAGCAGTCAATCAGTTCTTATACTTAGTCTTAAAAGTGCTTTAAAAGTTTTCACCAACAGACTCTTTATCCTGTTTATAGCTATCCTATTGTCTGTTACGCAGATGATACATCATTGTCATCATTGGGTTGTTTGTTTGTTTGTCTCTTGGTCAGTCTGTCTGTTAACAACTTGACAGAAACACTATTGCCACTACTTTTTTTTTTTGTGGGGAGATACGGTATTATGCAAGACATAAAAAAAATCAAATTTAATCAGATTTCACAAGATCAGAGAGGGAAGAAGAAGAAAAATACATTTTATAGTTATCTTCAGACTAAATGCTTCTGATTTTGGAGATTTTGCCATATTCAAATATTTACCCTCAACAGCCAGTAGGAGTACTCCTTCAAGAAAAGTCAGCCCGCCTTTAACCTGTTATGGAAGTCCCAGAAACAATGAAACTCTCTGGAAGTCCTCTCCCACTTCAGAGTCATGTCTTAAAGCTCTGGACGGCCACAGATGTCCTGATGTCATCTCAAACCCAAGTAAAAACCTATTTATGTCTCTTCATGTTGCCCGGTCTTTGCATTCACTTATTATGAAATGGTACTGTGGGACTAAATAGGTTTTACTGCAACCACACAAACAGAAAGACAATGTCTACGGCAGGGATGTCCAATCCTGGTCCTCGAGGGCTGCTATCGTGCATGTTTTAGATGTTTCACTCTTTCAACACACCTGATTCAATGAATGCAGTATCGTGGCCCTCGAGGACCAGGATTGGACACCCCTAGTCTACAGTCTGAGACACGTTGGTGGACTCAGGCATAGATGACAGAGGAGTATTCTCTCTGAGTGCTTTCTAGTTATTGGTGTTTTCCTCTGTATGAGATATACTGTGTCTCCTTTACAACCACGCTGTTGTTATGTGACGCTACAAGTCACTGGCAGAATATGTGGTTATTGTCGCACGGCGATATTGCGTTAAAAACACATATGTATGCAAGTGTGATATAAACACTCTCCTGTCGTGCATAAATGGTCTGCAGAGATCACACTTTTCTGGAAAACTTGGTAAATCACCCGTCTCCCGAATGATATAAAATGGAAAGCAACCAACCAAATAAGTCTTAATGTGTTGTGTTGGCTTCTGGTGATTTAGGAGTCACTCCGAGTGATTCCCATGGCTCAGGCAGTGTGATCCTTTGTTGTATCAATTATCCCTGAAGTCGCTCAAGGGGAGACTTTGATATATGGTGTATTACATAACGACTCCCTAGTTGATGCTATGCAGCTCCTGTTGCTTTATATGTGTGTGTGTGTGTGTACATTTGTGACACAGTTGTGTGGGTTTTCAAAGCAAAGTGAGCACAGAAAAGGAAGAGTTTGCTTCCACCTCAGTTTTAGTTTATTACTTTGTTTGCAGCCATTGAAATGTGTCATGTGTTGGAGGTGAAAAAGTTAAAATAGCAAAGAGTCTCAGTGTTGGTTGGTATTGCAGACGTAATAAAACAGCCTCGCGTGCAGTTGTCTGAATACAACATGTGACTCATAGGTAGGTCGGACAGACATTTTTTTTTTTCCGTCTGAGGCTAAACAGCAATTTGCACTGAAGAAAATTGATGTCACTCTTGTAGAGCTTGGTGGCAGAGGCTTTTATGTTAAACAGGCATAAGTGATGAAGCTATTAGAGCTAAAATGTAAAGAGAAGGAAAAAAAAAAAAGGAAGTGCTGTGAGATGTATGAAAGCAGTTCAGCGCCTCTTGTGAAATATGTGTCGTGGGAGAGAAGTCATTAAGGACATGTTTTCTTTTTTAGATGCTGTGATAAAGCGTCTGAGCTGCAGGGTTTGTTGAAGACAGACACTGCGAACGCCGGAAACCGCAGACACCCGGAGACTGAAACACAAACTCACACTGGGAGTCTGTGACAAAAATCATACATCTCTTCCCTAACAGCTTTTGCCACACTACAGCAACATCACGCCACTTCCACTGCAGCCGTTATCCACACAAGCACGAGGTGTCACTTTGAAGCAACTGGAGAGACAAGGTGGGACTAGAGGACGGACATAAAAAATCAAAATCGGGTGGTCATTTAAATGAGTCCCTTCTCTGCGTAATAGCTGCAGACAATAATTGAGAGTGTTTGCTTGTTTTTCAAGTGTGTACACTGCACTCCATGATTACAAATACATGATGTGACATTGCAGGAGGACAGACAACGTGTCACAGATGAATTGGATGCAGGTGAGCACAGCGAGGAGAAAGATCAGGGAATATTTCAAGCACTCAAACAGCATCTTCATCTAAAATGTATAGCTGGAGTGAACAGAAACAGCCAGGATAATTACTACTACAGATGTGAAGCCTCAATAATTCACTAATTATGCAAATACGCCCGATTTTATATGAGAGCCAGGCTGAAAAAAAAAAAAAAAATTACAACAGAAAAAGCTTATTGAGCAAACAGACAAGTTCTTTCATACACATTTCTCTCGCTGTGTGTTCTCTGTCTTTTTGTCTTTCCCTCCCACTGCATCATTCAGAGCATAAATCCATTTTATGCTCGTTTCTTTCCACTGGAAACTATTCACGCCTCCAGCAAAAGATTGACAATTAGTCCTTAGGCATTTTCCTCTTTATTTTCATTATAAATCAAAGATGTGGGAAAGGAAAAACTCAAGGGGAACAATGTGGCATCAGGGACTTTATACTAAGGGCTATAAATTAACAAACTGCACTGTACATGCGCAGCCTTTCACACTTTTACTCTGACTCCGTCTCAGTCTATTAACAGCAAGTTTTACTCATGAAGAAAGGGAGACTGACCAAAGCACAAGAGCAGATTAACAATCAATGAAATAAAATTTTCATTAAGCTGAAATTGTTCATTTCGTTCCTCCTTCTTTCATCTTTCTGCCCTTCATTCATTTATATTTTCATTGTATTTGTTACATTTTTAGGAAACTTTCATAGTAAACATCAAACACAATATTTAATCACAATTTGTTTTTTGTTTTTCCATCCGTCTATGGATTTTACTTCTCTGATCAATGGAGCTGTTGCTGCCATTTTGGATCAGCACAGTCAAATATGTCGTGACACATCAACCAGTATATTTCACATTTAGCCTTAAGTCTTTCTTAATGGTGCCATGGTTTTATGATGCCCATTATTTCAGTGCTAAAACAGGTCAAATGGTGCCTGAAATCATGTGATGTCCCTGCACAGTTAGGCTCCAGGTTCAAACTGCACACACACTCACACACACGTATATCTTAAGTGACTTCACACGATACTGTCTTTGTCACACACAGTTTTACATTCCCTGTTGCATACAGCCGTGAACACTGGTGTTAAAGCTGTAGTATGAAACTGTTTCTTCAACAATCACACCAACCAGGAGCTGACAAACTTTTTTTTTTAATCTTTGACTGTGGTGGCTCAACACACTAGAAAATAAAGGCATACTAAATACAAAAAACACAACCAGACACAGAAAGACAACAACGGAAATATTGTCTTATCATTCCAATGACATGACCTGTGGTAACATTGCAGGTACATGCTCTCAACTACTGTTAGACATCTGCTTATTATTAACTTATCCATTCAAATAAGCTCAGGAAGTAGATATAATTAATAGTGAAACCTGCATTGGCAGCTGGCTTTGTCCTTGTTAGTGACTTTGAGAATCGACAGAAGGCGACTAGTTCAGTTAAAAGCAATCAACCAGCAACATATGATGAATAAAATTAGACATGCTTCATGTGTTTACTAGTTGAGGATTAAATAACCACGGAGATCCTTTAAAATGATCCACTAGGAGGACACCAACACATGTTACTGTCCTATTAAACTAAAGACAATGCAGGTTTAATTTAGGTCTAACAGGAGATCTGCAATGACATATGAATTATGTTATCGGACTGATGAACAGGATATTTACAATTGAGTGTATTTTCTCACATGTTAGCAGCATCCCTTTTGTATTTGTAACTTTTTCTTCTTGATGTAATTTTCTGTTTTGTTTTTATCTCAAAATTGTGCTTGTGTTTAGAAAACACTCATGTTGTCGTGTGTGTGTGTGTGTGCGCGCGTGTTTACCTCTGTGGGGCACTATAGGTGACAATTAGTGGCTCAGGTGGTAGAGCGGGTTGCGTATGGATCATAAGGGTGTGGGTTTGATCCCCGGCTCCTCCTGTCCATGGGAAAGACACTGAACCCTAAGTTGCCCCCAGTGGTGACTAGCGCCTTGCATGGTAGCTTAGTAGCCATTGGTGTGTGAATGAGGTGCCATGTAAAGTGCTTTGGTACCTAGCTTAGGCCATGAAAGCGCTACTCCATTTACAATAAGAACATTTTTACCCCCCCAAAAACATATATGTACACTTTATGCCAATCTTTGATTAGTTTGCAGAGTTTATGTGTGTAAGTTTGTGTATTTGAAAGTGTATCTGTACACGTGTGTTGCTGTGGGGTCCCCTGTCTCAAGACTCGATGGGGGGTGCGGCATTTTTCATCAGATCTAGAGATCATCCATGGATAGCTGGGAGGCTGTCTGTGTGTGTGTGTGCATGTGTGTGTAATCTGAACCCAGTGAACCAGGGACCAACTAATACTTGTAATGTGACAAAAACAGAGAAAGACAGACAGAGATAAAGTTTGAGGAATTGGAAGAAGAAGAATAAACTAAAGAAATAGCCACAGATAAAGAAATGGAAAAAGAACTGAGTAAATACAACGAGCAGACAGCCACAGAAAGAGGAGAGAGAAGAGTGAGAAAAAGACATCAGCTCATTTCCCATGTTGAAAAATATCTTTGTTTTCATAAAAGTGGCGCACACACACACTACATATTGGTGTGTGTGTGTGTGTGTGTGTGTGTCTCCCTAGAGCACTGAGATAAAATACTTCTTCCTTTCTACCCCCTTGTGTTCATTCCCTGACTCGCTCCACCTACTCTTCCATGACCATTTTTTAATATTATTTTTATTGCATTTCTGCTTTATTGGACATTATAGCTGAATATAATAAGCAAAGGGAGTGATAAAAGATTTAAAAAAAACAGGCTGAGATAAAAAAAAAGGGGGGTGAAGAGGTAACAAGACGAAACTGCATGCAGCAATTAAGAAATACATGGTTTTATAAAAAGATTTTTTTCTTTTAATGATTTTACTGTTGTCTTTTTTCCAAAGGGAAATGTAATGTTTCTCTTGCCTTCACAGGAGTTTAGTTCAGCTACAGAATAAAAGTCCTTGAGAAGTCAGTGGTTTGCACATGTCTAACACATCTCTTGCTAACACACATCTCTAACAAAACCTCTTTTCAAATTCAGGTTAAGTGTCATTCTTGTGTGCCTACTAAGCTGTGCTATTAAGGACAGAGAAGAGGGAAAGGTGTACTCTCAAAGTTGTTTATTACACTTGGAGAAAACAAAAAAACAAACTTACAGCAGCAATTGATTTGGTCGAGGATCATATTTTAGATAAATCTGTAACACAGTCCTGCAGGGGGGGAAATAAAGCTACCACAACTCAGTTTACTCAAATATTCACTTTTAACTTTAAACATCAGTTTTCAGACACAGTGTCGCACCGAACAAACAAATGCTGAGTGATCTGACAGTGTGGTCTGTGGAAACCAACTCACCCAAACCCAACTCTTTTTAAACTCAATTTAAATGGACTTGTAACATGCGTAGGAGCCTGCACGACTTTTGAGACTAAATAAATGCAACAGAAACTACTTCTAATTTTCTTAATGTGCTTATAAAGACACTGCAGCTTACATTTTGAGCACATCATAAAAGCTTGAATAGGAACTTTTTACTTTACGTTTAATAATAATAATAATAATGGTTGGATTGCACTTTTCTAGACACTCAAAGCGCTTCACAGAGACCATTATTCATTCATACCCAGTCATACTCTTGGTGCTAGGTATGATAGCCACAGCTACCCTGGGGCAGACTGACGGAGGCAAAGGTGGGTAAAGTGTCTTGCCCAAGGACACACCGACAGCAACTGGGAGGAGCAGGAATCAAACCACAGACCCTTCGGTTGGTAGACGGCTGCTCTACCACTGAGCCACTGCCATCCCTCATTGAACGAATATTGGAATTTTGAATAAGAAGTGACAGCCCTGTGCTTTCTTCTTCTTCACCTGGAGGCAGTTTAAAGCCTCCTCCACCCGGGTGACTTTGTTTTCACCAGCATCTGTCTGTCTGTATCTTGGCAACACTGCAGAAAAAACTAATAATACCCAAGGAACAAATGATTCAATTTTGAGCAAGATCAAAAACCACCCCCTGAATATCCCTGTTATTTATGGAAAGGGGTGGGAAATGTAGTTCACACTGAACACACCAGAGGGCGCTCTTACTTATACAACGCGATTACACTGTAACTGCGCGAGATCTTCAGGGCTCCACGGGAGAGACGGCGAGTATTCAGGAAGTTCTCGTCGCTTTTGATCAACGCTGTTAGCATCAACACAATTCCACGGTAAATTAATCATTAATTCACATTGTTTTTATAAAGTATACTGTTATATGCATTTGTAGAGTTGACAGATGTGTGTGTTGCTGTTTGCTAGGAAGATTGTACTGAGTCGGTTTTAGAGCAACTTGAAGGCTGTCAGGAGTGGCCAGGCTAGAGCCCGTGCCTGTCCATCGGGATGGCATTGTATCAGCCCATGGTGTCGGTAGGGGAACTTGAAACATGAAATTTCAGTTGTATCTGTAACGTTCTGTGCAGAAAATATGATTGTTCATGTTGCTAACTAGATATGTCTGTGCTCTGTTAAATGGGGGGGAGACACTACAGTTATTTTTTTAATTTTTTTGTTTTGTAGCATTGTTTTAGTAGTTGTGTATAGGGCTGCCGCTAACAAACATTTTAGTAATCGAATAATCTATTGATAACTCCATTGATTAATTTAATAATTGGATAAGAAATGCATGTTAAGGTGCAATAATAAATAGTGCTGCCAAACGATAAAAATGAGGGTGGTTTGTCGCAAGCTGGGCGACAGGTTAGCTTAACTGGTTCGAAAGCTTAACATGCTTAAAGAGCTTAACGTGTCGAAGTGTCCTTGGGCAAGACACTGAACCCTAAGTTGCTCCCAATGGTGGCTAGCGCCTTGCATGGCAGCTCTGTAGCCATTGCTGTGTGAGTGTGTGTGTGAATGGGTGAATGAGTTGCATTGTAAAGGGCTTTGGGACCTAGCTATGGTCATGAAAGCACTATATAAATGTACTGCATTTACCATTTACTCCATTTAACTGCTATCAGAATCCCCGACTATCATATGCTTCCCGTTAATGTGGTATTTTAAACTGCAAGTGCTTCAGTGAAACCTCCTTCCTGCAGGAGTGTCCGTTATACTTTGTGTCGGTCGACCGTCCGTCTTGGTTTTTTTGTACTCTCATTTCCCATCAAGAGGGCCAACATACTATCTAACCTTTTCAAACAAAAAAAAACTGTTAAAACCAAAAAAACTTGCTGTTTCACATCTTCCCTCTTTATCGGTTGGCTCTGCTTCCTGTCACTGTCGTGCTTCTTCTTCTTCCTGTCCGTTTCTGTCAATAACATAAACAGTGGGGGCGATACTGCCCCCACTGTTTCCTGTGGGGAACTACAAGTACAGATGACTTTTTCCTGGCTGGTATTTGATTTCACCAATGACAAAAACAATAATACGACGCATCAATTCTTGAATTTCTGTGTCGATGAATTTTTATGATCGACGTAATTGATCATCTCGAATAATCGTTGCAGCCCTAGTTGTGTAAGAAGAGTTGAGGAAGAAGAAAGAAGTGATATGAAGAAACAGTGAAATGTTACAATTCACGACTTTGTCACATCTTAATGGATGTTGTTGATAATGACACCTACAATCTGAGACAATTAACGGGAGATCATACATTATGCCTTGGTGAAGCTTTGTGCTCTGTACTCTTGTTTAAATTATAAAAAAAATGCAAAATTTTCATTGTTATGAAGGATCTTTAGTGGGATATATAGACAGCCTGGGGAGGAGCAACTGGAGGACACTGGAAGGGTGGAGGTGGAGAAGATTGACAGAATAAAAAACTGAAGAAAAATTTCAAACACAAAAACACGTATGACCCATAAAACCCTGCACATATACACTCAATAATAAAGCCATCATACATACTACGCTGTGACAGGGTGAAGCCATTTGCATGTCTATATTCTCTGTGGGGGACTGCAGAGGAGCAGAACAAGAAACAAGGCAAAGAAGATTACAGAGAGAGGAAAAAAAAAGGATTGAGAACGGTATCATGGGACGCCTGCGGAGTGTTCAATGTTTTTTAAAAGATCATTAAGTCAGCGTGGCGATGTAAAGGAGACAGGAGAGGTTGAGATGCAGTCGATTGATGAGTGGATAATCATAGTTATATTGAGAAGAGGGGAAGATGGGTAAAATGCCCTATGGTCATGGATGCGTGCTGCATGCGAGAGTAGAGAATTTACTTCATGCATGGTATATATATAAATATGTGTATGTGTGTGTGTGTGTGTGCATGCTCTGTACAGCTGCAGAGGGACTGGTGATTAGGATTTATATTTTCTTCCAGCATGTCAGCTAGTCCGTCCCATTTAGATACTAAAGAGGTACTAGCCGGATGCACATGCACACAGACACACACACACAAAATGAATGGCCTGACATGGTTTAGGACATGAAGGCATGCATTAGTGTGTACTGGTGTTTCCTCTGTGGAAAACCAACAGACCATATGGAGAAGAAACAACAGGAGAGAAAAGGGAAAAGATGGAGAGCAGAGGATAAGGAAAGTAGAGGAACTGTTGCTTGTTGAGTAAAGTAAAATAATAATGTTCAAAGAAGAAACTTTCTTATAAATTATCAAAGTTGCTGACAATTGAAATGGCTAGCTGCATATAGGAGAGAGGGAAGATGTGGAGGGAAGTGTTTTCCCTTTAAGGGTTAGAACAGTAAGGCTCATGTTTTCACCAAAAGCATTTCAACAAAAGCCTTTATTATATTCACTCACTTGAGATTTGCGAGCTGTGTAATTACAGCATCCATTCTGCCCAGATTCCTACTTGTACAATGCATTTTTTTTTACATCTGCACAAGAGAATTATTACGTCTTGTTGTGGTCTGAGAGGTATTTGTGTCACGTTGAAATTGCAGACCATAATAAGGCTAATTAATAAATTTGATGATAAAGTCTATTCAGCGACTTGATGCTGATTGGCTGTGAGGGGCTGTGTTACTCTCATCCACTCAGTGCCTTGCTTAAGGACAAGGAAGCAATGAGTTCACCTGAGTTACATTATCAACAGAGGAGTCACAAAAATGCAAAATCTAAAGTAACAAAATCAACATTATGCCTTTTAATATTGTGTCTTTTTATGCTGCAACTTGTTCAACATCATGACAAGAAATGTTAAAACCTAGATTTCCATTTTTTTTACACATTCCTGTTTAAAACTGACTTGTCAGTAAATAAAGTGGCAATGCAAATTTGCAGTCTGCTAAGGAGTCATGTCTGCAGGGTGAAAAATGTATTTGTCATTTGCGAGAGGCAAGAAAACACAAACATAAGCACATGAACTAATGACGGGGAGGGAGAGAGGAGAAAAAGAATGAGTTTCAGAAAATTCCTCCCTGTTCCACAGAAATTATGTTCACGCACAACTCATTTACAACAGCAAATGCATTTTTGAGGGAAATGCATTGCAAACCAAATTACATTTCCCATAGACGGCGCTATTAAAAAGCTAGGGGTGACCAAGCCTCACCAAGGTGGATGTGAGAATATTATGCTGAAGGTTTTTGTAAATTTGGTTGCTTGCTGATAGTTATGTATATGCAGCAGCTACCAGAGGTTACTTTGTGTGTACGAGCCAGTGAGAGAGACCATGGGAGAGGCAGATCCCTGCAGTTGTTGATTTTAAAAACAAGTGCAAGGAGCACTGGTATTTACATGAACTTGAAATGTGCTGTGCCAGTCTGTGTGGTGTGTTGGTGCCAAGGGCACAGCACACAGGTGGAGGGAGAGGACCAAACAGATGGGAGGTTGGTTTAGATGAGGCAGTGCAAAATGAGTTGTTGGATTTTTGGTAGAAAATGGTCTTAGACTGAGAGGAGAAGTCCCAGCACTGCGTCTGTTTCTGGCACATCATTATGCTGCTATTATCTCGGTGCTTCTGCCAACAAGTGGAACGAAACATTTGGAGCAAAAGTAATGCCAAAAAAATAAACATTAATAAATAGATGCAGTTAAAATTAAATGAAACAATAAGGCTTAATGTGGTTATTGCTGAACTATATATCAGTCTAACTGTAAATAATAATCATAATAATAATAATAAAGCAGTAATAAAGCACAGAGCACAAACCTCCACCAAGGTTGATCTGAATACTGTTGCCCCCTTGTGGTGATATAGCAACATTATCGTCCCATAACATTCCCCCATTATCACAGATAGGGATTTTTCACTTTTGTTGTTTTTTTCAGACAGGATCCCATCCTCTGATGTTGTGACGAAGGTTTCTGTCCAAAAATGAATAAATAAATCACTGAGATCTGTTCAATAGTTTATCTGTATTATTGATAACATACAGACAGACAGATAAACAAACAAATAAAGAAACCAACACAGGGATAAAACTTATGTCTTTGGTTTTTTTCACAGCCGCTTCACACCAAATGAAAAACAAAAGCATTCAGTTCATTAAGAGTTTGTATCAGTCTGAAGGCATCAGGACACATTGACCCAGTTTAATGAATAGAAATGCATAAGGTCATCTCATCCTTTTTAACGTGGTCTTTTTTGCAGTTTTTCTAATGTTACATGTTTTAAAATATCATGGTGTATTTATGATTTGTTTATTTTGTATTTTATTGTATAATACAGAGTTATCATCTGTTACTGTGACTGGAACAACTAGCACATTGATGAACCTGCATGAATTAATTACAAACCATACTCTTGAGACATTATCCTTCCCAACCATGTCCTATCTCTACTGTTCATGTTTTTTATGTTCATTTAAGTTCAGTATTCATTCGTATTGCCTACTGCATCATTAAAATTATTATAGTTATGTGTGGCCAATCACAGCACTTGAATATGGTTCGATTTATTACAAACATTTAGTGTAACTTGAGAAACAATAGGTTCATTACATTTACCATCAAACATAATCTTTCTCTAATTTGGAAAAAAAAAGTTGTTTAATCATAGCTTTCAGGATGTGACTTATTCTGTGTTTTATTCAGCCACCACTCACCCAGCCGCCTCCGACTATGTCCTTTGTTATTATTTTATGGGTTTCATTTGTGAAAATAAAATATAATTTCTTCCTCCCTGTGTCAACAAACAAAGTTAATTTCTATGAGAAATGGTTGAAGAAATTTCAGAAAAGGATGAAAACAGGCTTAAAATGTTCTCCAACATGAGAGCAGTCATCACTTTCTTTTCAATTTTCTGACCCAACTCCATTTGGTCTGCCTCCCTGTTGCCACTAAACGAGAGAAAGAGGGAGTGAGGTGAGAAATGAGGCGTGAAGAGAGCTATTTAACTAGACGGCTTCAATCTGACTTAATGGACTGAATAACTGACTGGTTGACTAACTTAGTGTATAGGCTGATTGTCTGAGTGACACGACTGTGGGCCGCTGTGCTGACTGGCAGCTGAATTATACAACAAATGAATCCCAGTTTTTGTCCAAATGTTACCCTGTATGACCACATGATGACTGTTGGTGGTCGTCTCCACCGAGCTATCTCACAAATGGAGCAGATGATTCACTGCTCTATCCTCTGTGGCCATGGGTTAACACACTGATGCTCTCTGTTTTCCAATGCGATCCTCACATTTCTTTTTTTTATCTTGTTTATATCAACTGAATGCACTGCAATAGTAATTTACCCAAATGTAATAAAATGGCAAATAAAATAAACACCATGAAAACACCTGCTGTAACACCAACCTTGAACTGCCAAACAAATTAGTGTCCAATTTCATTTTAACTTTACACTGAGCTGAGAAGCTGTATACCTGTAAATGCATAATTTAGCAGTTGATAAACTCTTTTTTCCCCTTGCTGAAATCTTAAAAGAGCAATTTATTATAATTTTTACTTTTATTGCGGTGAGTTAAATAGAGAAGCAAGGCATCATGGTTGGACTCTGTGAAATTGAACATGAATCACATTTTGCAGAGTGAAGTCTTTTTAACGACTCGACGAGAGAAAGTGAAGCCGACTGTGAACATGGCAACACACACTCACACACACACACACACACACATACATACAGAACCAGGGACTTTGAGGTCGGTGCACAGAGAAAGGAAACTACACACAGAGAGTAAGCAAGCAGGAGTGTACATGTGCGAGCTGTAAAGTAAACCCCTGCAGCCACAGCGCTCCCACCGGAGCCTCAGCCCCAGCATGAATTGAAATTAAATAGTCCACATGTAAATTGTATTCAAATTACCCAGGGTATACATTCAGTATTAAGTCTCTCTTCAGGTGGAAAATTTTAATCAGTGCAAGTTGGTAACAGCAAGACAGCGTGATATGTCTTGATTACCACAGCAGGTCCTGGCGGGATGGTAGATTAGCTTAAGTTACATTACGGAGCAATAAAACATATCTATAATCAATATTTGTAGAAAATGGGATATAATGTTTATTTAAGTACCTGTGTACTAAAAGGTGTGTGATGTATTACTGAGTGACAGGATGTGGATTAAAGAGACAAGTAAATGGATTCTGTAAATCTTCATATTTGATACAGGTATTATTTTAATTACTATCATCATTGTCTTTCTAAAAGGGGCAGTTAGTATTGTGAGTATAGGATCTCTACTCTGGACTTGTAGTATGAAATGGTTTTGGGAGCAGTCTCTGAACTCATCAAGATATTATGGTTAAAGTGTGAGCAAACAGTTGGTGGATATAAAACATCTTTTTTGCTCTGATCTGGTCTCCACCATAACTCAAGAGAGACTGTTGGCTGCTTAGCAACCAAAAACTTTACTATGTTCACCTGCTTTGTTGATAAGTGTTGGGCAAATTGCTTGAATACCATCGTGTAGTGTTGTAGTCAAGACTGTACCAACCAAGACCAAGACCTTATCAAGACTAGAGAGTATCGAGACAAGACAAGACCAAGACATCGGGAGGTCAAGACCAAGACATTTGGAGGTCGAGACCGAGACAAGACCAAGACTGTATATCCATCCATCCATCCATCCATCCATCCATCTTCTTCCACTTATCCGAGGTCGGGTCGCGGGGGCAGCAGCCTCAGCAGGGAAGCCCAGACTTCCCTCTCCTCGGCCACTTCGTCCAGCTCTTCCCGGAGGATTCTGAGGCATTCCCAGGCCAGCCAAGAGACATAGTCCCTCCAGCGTGTCTCCTACCAGTGGGACATGCCCTGAACACCTCACCAGGGAGGCGTCCAGAAGGCATCCTAATTAGATGCCCAAGCCACCTCAGAAGAGCCACTCTGGCTCTTCTCAATGCAGAGGAGCAGTGACTCTACTCTGAGTCCCTCCCGGATGACTGAGCTTCTCACCCTATCTCTAGGGGAGAGCCCGGCCACCCTACGGAGGAGGCTCATTTCGGCCGCTTGTACTTGATCTTGTTCTTTCGGTCACTACCCAAAGCTCGTCACCATAGGTGAGGGTGGGAACGAAGATCGACCGGTAAATCGAGAGCTTTGCCTTTCGGCTCAGCTCCCTCTTCACCACCACGGATCCGTGCAGAGTCTGCATTACTGCAGATGCTGCACCGATCCGCCTGTTGATCTCACGCTCCATCCTTCCCTCACTCATGAACAAGACCCCGAGGTACTTGAACTCCTCCACTTGGGGCAGGATCTCCTCCCCGATCCGGAGAGGGCACT
>OOFC01043262.1:0-12025 GCA_900323345.1 Pseudochromis fuscus
CCCTCCTCATCCCGGCTCCCCTTTGGCCTCGGCTGGGCCCGGCTGTCTGGGGCCCGGGCTGCCTGAAATCCCAGTAATAACGATGGCATTGATCGCTGTGCCTGGGATGGCCAATTACAGCTTCCATAGCATCTAATGAGGAGCAATTGCTCTGGTAGCAATTACCGCAGCTATATACAGCGGCTCCCCAAACTGAGATGGAGAGCCGCGGAGCTCAGGAAAGTGCAAGTGAGACAAATAAAGAGAGCTGCTGATGCTATACCTCACGCACATAAACACATGTGGTCAGTGCACAACCACACTGGGGCATTAGTGCAATTTTTAAAAAGGAAATCACACATCACACTGTAAAACATGTCCAGAATTAAAAAGCAGTTTGTAGCTGGGGTTTTACACCAGCTCTGGAGTGAGGTCTGAGTCTTTACAGCTGAAAGTGCAAAATATAAATCAATGAAAATATGCTGTATGGACAAGTTTAGAGACTTGGTTAATCAGAAGTAACCTGATTGGATCAAATTTTGAAAATCTCTCATTGACAAGGGAAAGAAAAGATTGTAACATCAGATTAAATCCAGAAAAATCCAGATGATCCTGATCCAAACAGAAAGTTACATTCAGGAACAAACTGATCAAATAATCACACATAAGTATCATAAATATTAAGTCTACATTTGTTTTTATTTTGCTTTGTTGGACCATTAACAGTAATAAAGTAGATAAGGATTCTTATCTTCAAACAAAGTACTTAATATTCACTGTAATTTATTCCTGTGTGATGATTACGTTACTTTTAAATTATGTAAATATCTTGAAAATCTCCTCAGTGTATTTCTGAATATTGCAGATTTGTGATGTATCCACGTAGAGCTGTGAGATTATAGATTTGTGTAAAAATGAAAGTAAACCTGGATTAACTGATCCTGGACAGAAAGAGACAGGATTAAATACATCTTTCAGAAAGAGGCGGGAGTTGATGATGTGAGTTTTTCACACACCTGTTGGAGTTCAGAGCATCATCAGGAAATTCACTAAAAGCAGTGAAGTTGTTTTATGATTCGAGGATTATTATTCATTTTGACCCTGACCAGCACAGATCATCAGGAACATCTCAGATACTTTATACATGAAAATCTTCACAATTCTTCACTTCACTAATATTGATTTTTTTTTTTCCAGCTTTCAAATTTTTACTTCCTGTTGTGCTTGAAACTAAATCCTCAGAGTTGATTTTTGGGTTTGTGGGTTTTATAGTTTGTTGTTGTTGTTATAAAGAAAATATAATAATATTGTGTGTGTATTATAACCAGAATCATGTAGAAATATTAATATATTAACAGCAGCAGTGGTTAGAAAACAGGAGGCTGAAAACATGATGATTTGTTTAGTGTGATGTAGGAAAAGGGGCGGGACTAATAAGTTGATACTTCCACTGTTTGTAATTGTAACATTGTTTCTTGTATTATTACACTTTGTTTGAAATAAACTGTATAAACCTTTGTTGTTGTTGTTGTTGTTTGATGATGTCACTGCGTTACATTTAATTACATGAGACTCTCTCTTTAAGTTAATGATCATCTGCTGCTTAGCAACCAGCTGCAGGTGCACAGATGATACAGATTTATTAACGTGTGGTTTTACTGAATGATGCTCATGAGTCGTGTACTTTCAATAAGCTGGATACATCATCAATTCATGGAATTAATCTGCTGCACTTCCCCTTCAACCTGCAACACATTCTGCTCGTTTAAATCAAATTTGGTGAAAACAGATCAAAACTAAAGTGTTTGGTAAACAGCCAGAGAAAGGTTAATAATCCCTGTTTGAGAAGAACAACATCGATCTTCTGAATAAACTCAGGATTCATACGATTTTCTCCAAAAAGGCCCACGAGCAAAATGATTCATCTGCTACACTCAATAACAATCAGAGCATCCTCTGACCTTTGCAACCTGCAGGAGGCTCCTCTAATCGCTGCTCTCTGCCTCTCAGGTCCTGATGTGGAAAAACTTTGGTTTGTGATGACTCCTGAACTTCTCAGCTGCTCCTTCAAGTCTTTGGCAACGATTCAGTTTCTCTTCCAGAGTCTTTGCTTCGTCTTCCAACAACGTTTTCAATGAGTTTTAATGATGCTGCAACTGTAGCTCCTGGTACATGAACCATCTCAGGGATTTGGGTTCAATGCCATAATTTCTTCTCCGAGCTCCTTCAGCATTTGCAGGTTTTCTCCTCAGTGATTTCCTCAAAACATCATCCAAACATCATCATTATACATACCTGATTAAAGTGTTGTAATATTGAATGTGAACCAGAATTATGGCTGTAGGGTCGGATCAAACCAAACTCAACATCAGTCAAAAAATAAAATAAAAATAAAATTAAAAAAATCCAACTATCATTTCTCAAATAGCTTCATTTTTTCACTCACAAACTCTAGTTTATGGAATTACTAAAAATGTAATCATCACTTCATCCTCATTGGACAGTGTCCTCAGGTTCAAAGGTCAGACCCGCCTCTTAACTCCGCCCTTCATATCCAAATATGGTCACTTCTGGCTCGGAACAATCCAACATGGCCAACTCCTGGTTTCAAAATAAGAGTCTGTGACCCAAACACAGACATCAGAGAGGAGCAGGTTCAAATCAAAAGTCGTTTTAATCTGGGTAGAGGTATCCAAGGGGCAGGCAGAGAATCCAAAAACCAGGCAAGACCAAGACCATGAATACAAAAACATGAAACAAGACCGAGCAGAAGCTACAAACGAACTGTCCCAGG
Source organism: Pseudochromis fuscus (assembly GCA_900323345.1). Classification (NCBI taxonomy): domain Eukaryota; kingdom Metazoa; phylum Chordata; class Actinopteri; family Pseudochromidae; genus Pseudochromis; species Pseudochromis fuscus. The sequence continues at coordinate 2,774 of OOFC01043262.1, forward strand.
ACAAAGACACACATGAGGTTAAATACATGACGTAACGAGACACAATGGGAAACAGGTGGAGAGGACAATCAGGGAGCAGGTGTGACCAGACAAATGAAGACAGGATGTGACAGGGCAGACAGGAAACAAGGCTCGGGCACAAACACACAAGGAACAAGACTATCAAAATAAAACAAACAACATGAACTACTAACAGGACATGAAACACAGAAAGAGACAAAGACCAAAACAACCGTTGAAACCAGAACAAGAAACAAGAGTAAATACAAAACACATAACCATCACCAAAATCAACTAAAATACATGAAATCATGACATCATCTGTCTGGTATGAACAGTCTGTGGGAGAAATAATAATGATTTATATTATTTATAGAGAACTTTTCAAATCAAACATTACAAAGTGCTTTACATGAATAAAATACAGCACACATAGAAAAATAAAAATACAAAAGTGCGCATAAATACAAAGCAACAATTTGAATTAAAAAAAAAAGGAAATGCTCTTCGATGAAAACATGTGTTAAGCAGAGACTTCAAAGAGATCACAATCAGAGAAACACCTGAAATGTCCTGGAATCAAATATATTTTTTACAAGTGTTGCTGAAAAGAGTTGAAACCATTTTAAGAGTCATATAAATGTGTCTGAGCACAAAGAAGAGGAATAAAAAAAGTGAGTTTCTCTAAAAAAACTTGTTGATATGTAACAACATCCTGAACTGTTACTGTAATAAAACCAGAAACGTAACAACTGGTTGATAATGTAACAAAAGTGCTGAGTTTGAAATGTGATAAAAAAAGTAACAGAACCCACAAGTTGTTACATTTTGAGTTTTGTTACATTTGTTACAGGAAGTTGTTACATGTTGAGCTGTAACAAGCCTGAAAGCCACAGTGTAACCCTCCATCAGTGTCAGGTTTACATGAGGAATACGTGTTGAGTCTACACACCTCTCTTTATAAATATCATATCTAGAATGCAGCACTTTTTCAAACTGCGTGTTCGTATTAATTTGTCCACCCAGCAGAAAGATGGCGGCCTGATAGAAGAGCAAAACGCCTGTCATCCTTCACACTCTGCTCATTCATTCAGTGTGTATCACAGCCTCCTCTGGTCGTGGGAGCTGTCTGCAGATCTAACCAGGACTCGCTCTTTGTGATCCCTCTGCCTGTTTGGATGTCTGACTTTCACCAACTCCTCCTTTCTACTCTCCCACACCCTGCTTCATCTTTTCTTCCCCCTCTTCTTCTGTTGTGCATAGATCTTCTTCTTCTATCATCTCGCTGCTTTCTCCCTCTCGCTGCATCTTTGCCGCTGTGTAACTTTAATATCTGGGTTTAGAACAAGGACAGAGGCGGCGGCTCAGTGACAGTCAGACATGGGGGAGCAACACAAACACCCTTCAAAGAGCTGCTTTTTTTTAATGTAAGCGAGGGATGAGAGAGCGAGCGGCGGCACACAGCCACGAGACACAGTCTGATTGAGGCTTTGGCGTGAACATGCGAACAAGGAGGCTGTGGGTCTGCAGCTTTCATTAGGCTAAACACACAAACAGGCAACACACACACACACACATCAGCGTTGTTAGCTAAGAGGGAGCGAGGTGTGGAGAGAAGGGTGGAGAGGTTACAAGATAATCAACACTCCCTCTCCACCGTAAACCCACACAATAAAGACTTGACATCAATATGCCAGTGCAGTCATCACCACAATAGCGGCTGGCACCGAGGGGGGAAAGGGCCTCCACAGTACATCCGCACTGATTAAACCATGATGAGTGTGTGTGTGTGTGTGTGTGTGTGGATGAAATGTACCGGGTGGATACATGTGGATGTTCTCTGAAATGTAGCACAGAGTTTGACAACTTTTAATTAGCAGGAAGGAGTTTGGCTGTCCTCTTTGTTTGTGTGAGGATGGAGCCGAGCGTCGAGCAGCCTCCACACTGGTGTTGAAGTAACCGACTGTACCACTGCACATGTAGCAGCAGCATCACCTGGATGTTTGGAGCAGGAAGTGACCATATTTGGATATGAAGTTTGAAACAATTGTAACAAATTTAATTTAACAAACATCACCCGTCGGTTTGAGGACTCACACTTTGAAGCCAGGACTTCACCATGTTGGTTATTGGAGCAGGAAGTGACCATATTTGGATATGGAGGGAGGAGTCAGGAGGCGGGTCTGACCTTTGAACCTGTGCTCTCCAATGAGCAGGAGACTGGAGGTCACTGGTGGTCAGTTGGAGGCAGCATCTAGTGGACATTAGTGGTACTGCATGTTTTAACTACATACAGTCGATGTAGGGTTTCAAAAGGAATTCAAGTAATTAGCAGTGGTGGACAATAATGGAGTATATTCACTTGAGTACTGTACTTAAGTACATTTTTTTGAGTATCTGTACTTTACTTGAGTATTTGTTTTTTTTTGGAAACTTGTGACTTTAACTCCGCTACACTTCAAAGACAAATATTGTACTTTCGACTCCACTACATTTCTACGAAGCTTGTAGTTACTTTATATACACACTATGTTGGCAACACATTACAGACAGTTTGTCCGAGTAGAGTTACCGTGAAGTAACCAGCAGCACAACCAACCAATAAAGAGGGAAGTACGTACTTAAACTTCAGTAAAATTTAGACCAACTAACTTTTACTTGTAGTAGAGTAAGATTTGACGACAAGTATCAGTACTTTGACTCGATACTGGAGTTGAGTACTTTGTCCAACACTTGTAATTAGGAATTATTCTTTGGCCATAATTCAGTAAATAAACCCATAAAAGTTGAATATCGTACTTCAAAGGTTACTATAAAAATGCAAAAAAGGAAGTGATTGATCTTCTGTTTTCCTGCGCCTGACACAGTAGGAGGTATGGTGACATGCTAACTACTGCAATACTAACAATGGCCACTAGATGCTGAAGTTTACTCATTAAATATTTGGTCAGAATTTTTTCCACAAGTCATTCTGATGTGATTGGCTGAGTCATCTTATTGTGGAGGTCCATCTGAAAATATGTAAGTAGATATTAGGCCTCTAAGGGTTTGTTTGGGGGCGTGGCTATCTTCATGGACGGCCTAAAAAGACCCGCTTCTTTGTTGCTTTTTGCACTCACCTCCAAATATGGTCACTGTTGGCTCCAAAAGAAACCAAATTGGTGACGGTCAAATGCAAAAGTCGAGGCTTCAAAACCAAACGGTGATGTCACTTTGCTGATGTCCACCTGCACAAATCAATATCATGAGTTTCAAGCTGATGAACATATTGCAGTGACGTCCATGTTTGATTGGACCAAATGTGTTTATACAGCTGCTTTGAAGAGAGTTTCTGCCACTTTATCAGTGATCAGATCATTGATCAGGATCTTTTTGCACAGCAACAAGCGTCACCTTGTATCAGGGGAGTTTGTGTCCCTTACATTTTCTCACGCTGCAGAAAAAACAGAGTTCAAAGCACATGAATGCACCACAATCAAACCCTGGTTGAGCCATTATCGTGTCCGAGTTGAGTACAAACTGTAGATAAAGTTGTTTCCTAGTAACAGTGTTTCCTGCTGCTGAGGCCACCACGTCAATGCTGTGCGGTTATTTAAAAATAAACGATACCCAGAGCCAATCAGAAACATTCTCCGTCAACACATCATGTGAAATGTGTGTGGTGAGCGTGCAGCATGATCACGGGTGATTTGAAGGTGATGATGATCAGCAGGAGGAGTTAGAATAAGGAAATATGCAGCACACAAACTTCTCCTGAGAAAGTCCACTTATTAAATCTCTGGTTAATATTAATCACAAGGTTGTGTTCAGCTGCATGACTCTGTCTTCAGGTTTGAGGTTGAACATTTATTTTCTCAGTGTAACAGATTCATAGAAAATCTGCTGTGAATCTAAACAAACTGTCACTGAGCTTGCACATATTTCACAATAAAAGCTGAGTTAAAATGTGATGAGTTTCTATCCACTCAGGAGCAAGTAGCAGGATTTTATTTTGAAATTTCTAAAGGTGGGGTTGCGCTTCTATTAACAGCTAAGGCTTTGTATTTAAACTAATCAAAACAAGAAATCAGATTTAATTTTGAGGTTTCACATGGATGATGAGTGGATCTAAACATGCATTACTCTGTAGGTACAACACTTCAAATTAAAAGCCCTCTAAAGTTTTAACATATAAATCATGTCTTAACAGGGCTTTTATTGTGAAATGTTTTTATTGCGCGTTCTAGTGTGTTGTAATATTAATATTAATCTCTCCATGTATCAAGCAGTGGTTTATATGAACTGATAACTTCAGGATAAAGAATGACATCATCCTCACCTCTTCCTGTTTCCTGCTGTGTGTTGGACTCTGCAGCATCACCTGGTCTCACATCTTTCTCCCTGGACCTCCTGCACTGGATCATTTATTGCATTTGATGAGTTTGTTCCTGAGCCTGAGGAGAGCTGGACGAAGCTGTGATGAAGAGCTTTGCGTGGAGTCGTCCTTTAGATGGCAGCAGCATCTCACTGCATCTCCCCGAGCTCCCAGGATGTGATGATGTCTGCAGAGAGGAGCCAGCAGCAGAGAGGGACAGTTAGAGCTCATTATTTCTTTGATTCTTTAATCTTCCTCATGTCTTCATCCAAATCTTTGTTATTGGTAATAGGCTGTCTCTCTTTTTTATTTTTTTTAACAGAGATGGAAAAACGCTTTAAAAAAACTCCCAAACTGCTTTGCTGCTCCGCTCGTGGTGTGAAGTTTGATGTCTCCTCCATGTAATTGAACGTGATGAAGCTGCCGTTGTTTTTCCTGCTTTGTCCTTTCAACCTCCTCTGACATATCTGGGCCGGCCGCTTATCTTCACACGTCTCTACCTGTCTGTCTGCACGAGCTTTGAACTGTCAGTTATATGAGGAAGTAGTGTTTTAATGTGACTGTTATGCAAGTTTTGGATACAGTGAAAATCAGTGCTGCTGTTTTTTGTCGATGCTGCTTAAATGAGATGCTGATTGTTGGAGGAAGAGGGTCAGAGAAGAAGATACTTTGTCACTGTTTCACATTTGACACTGAAAGAGAAACATCTTGAAGTAAAACTTTATTTTAATCATAATTTGACGTCTTTTTAAACTGTGTTAGGTCTTTTTATTTCATTTATACACAAAACAACTTTTTATAAAATGAAAAAAATGCGACAATCTTATCAATCTACCATATTTTCACATTTCCTCCGAGACAGGATTAAATATTGTTATAAAAGATGTTTTTAATGTGTTTTTGTGTCTTTTGTGAGAAATTTGATGCTAAAATGTTTGTAAATGGAAACAGTATTTTAAACATTTGATTTAATTGGAATAAAATTGAAAATTTTGCTGTTAAAAGAAGAAGATACTTTGTTGGTAAAAAGTATTTTAGATGATTTCTCTGTCACTATATTTACATTTGACATTAAAACAGAGGAAACAGTTTGTTAGCTTCAGTTTTAGCTTCTTGCAGAATTTGATGTTTTTCTGTGTCTCACATGAGGAAGATGAAGGTGAAGGTGTCATGATGAAAACTGAGAAACTGGATCTATACTTTAAACTTTGATACATTTCATACACACAACAATAGATTTAAATGTTTAGTTGTTGGTGAAAGATTCAGGAAAGTATGATGAATCTGTTTTTATACATGAAGCTGAAATAAACTGATCTTCTTGATGCTTTTCTCATATGAGGAAGATGAAGGTGATATGTCGAGTTTGTGGACCACAGGACGACAAACTGAACAATCTGAAGATGTCATGATTGTAGTTTTATTGTTAAAACACTGACACTAAACAATGATGTTGTTTTTAAAGCTGTGGCAAAATATCCAGGAAAGATTTGTCTTTAATTCTGGTGAATATTTTGATATTTGACACAGAAACAGGATAAAAAATATTGTAATAAAGAGTTTTTAGCTCCTTGATGTGGAGAACTTGACGCCTCTTTATGTCTCATGTGAGAAACTTTTGAATCAGTGGTTGAAAAACAAAACTGGCTTTTTAAACTTTCTAATATTTATTTAATGGACACAACAACTTCTTTCAATTGTATGAAACTCTGAGACTGGCTGGTGGCAGCAGGAACATCAGAGTTTTCACATCTGCCTCCATAACAGAGTAAAATATTATCATCAAACAGTTTCAAGCTTCTTGAATTGAAGATATGATGATACAATTGATTTGAATTTAAGGTCTGGTTTTTGGTCTGGTCATCGACATCATGTTGCTGTTCAATCCAGGAAATTTGAAATTTTTTTTGTACATTTCATAGACAAATACTTTATTTAAAGAAATGCAAAATGAAACAGAAATACCAGCAAAGGTTGATAGTGTGAGTAATACTGAGAGTACATTAGAGTATTGTCAGGTACATGTAACCATGGAAAAATATTGTTAATGGAAAATAACTGAAAATATTTCATTTTAATTGAAAAATCCTCCAGGTTTTTTTCTGATTGGTAAAAATAGTGAAATGGCAGCTTCCATGAAATCATCATCATCATCATCATCAACATCCATGAAGAGGATAAAGATCTTTGACTGTCAAACATTTCCATGAATTGTTAGATTATGACATAAACTATCTTCCAACCTGTATTATAATCACGTTGTTATTTTTATCTCTCTATTAATAAAGATGCTCTGAGGTTGGTTGTGATCGGAGAGGTTTGATTTCCAGCTCATAATTTTCACATTTGACAAAAAAAATTGTAACAAAAGAAGTTTTTAACGTCTGAAGTGGGATCAGTTTATGTCTTTTTATGTCGTTATGAGACAGATGAAGGTAAAATATTACTGGGTGTTGGACTGGTTGTTGACAAAATGAGAAACTTAGACTGTGGTTGACACTTGAAACTGGTTTTTACAACATAAAACAAGATCAAAATGCTGCAAGATTCTTTGACATGTTGATCTAGTTGTGTTCCTCTACACAGCCTGAGATGTAACAATGACACAAAATGTAACAACGTCCTGAAGTGTCATGAAAAAATGTAACAAAACCTGAAATGTAACAACTGGGCGATAATGTAACAAAAGTGCTGAACCTGAAGTGTAACAAAAAAAAATGTAACAAAACTCAAAATGTAAGAAGTTGTTAGATTTTGGGCAAAGTTTTTGATTTTTGATTTTCAGCATCTTGTTACATTATCCACCAGTTGTTACATTTTGAATTTTGTTTCATTTTATTTTATAACAATTCGAGTCATTGTTACGTATCAGGCTCTAACAGGCCTCAAACACCCTGTTCACACTTGGTTTTAAGATGGGTCTCAAGTGGTGGGATCCCAAGTGGACAGCACTGGACACAAGTGTAAAGGCCCATTAAAACCCACTGAGACCACATGAGGAGGGTCTTATGGGACCATGTCATCAGTGCAGGACTGTGCAGGATTGTTGCCAGGAAACCTTTTCATCTCATCTTCACCTTCTCCCCCTCTGCTGATGACAACCACAGATCAAACCAGGAAGCCTGAATCTGGCTGCAGACGTCTGTGTGTGTGTGTGTGTGTGTGTGTGATGGTGGCTGCAGCACTGATGAGTCTCCAGTGTTGATTCAAGCTGTCTCACCATCTCCTTATTCAACATTTCAATGTTTCCTTTGCTTCTTTTAAAATCTCTTTGCTTGTTGCCAAATGAAAGTCGCAGATCAGCTGTGACGAGCGGCGGCGATGTGGCGCTCCATGGCGGTGATGAAGGAGGATATCTGGACAGTACCAGGAAGAACAGGAGGAAACCAGGAGGAGAGGAAAGGGAGGGAGAAACACCTATGAACTTAATTACCCAATGAATAATTAATGTTTGATTGCAGTGTTCCCCCAGGCTGTCAACACAAGATAATTTATCATAAGATTATAATTTATCACTAATTGCTTTGGCAAGAGGTTTATGATTAGAATAATTTGCTTATTAAATGCACAAATTTTATTAAGCAGCAAACTTTTTCCTTTTTTTGTGTAAAGTACGTATCGATGTAGCTGCGCCCGCACCGTTGGGAGGAGCGCCGGTAAATTTAATCGAGTTACACATTCGGGGATTAAAAATAGTTGTTTGCTCAGTCATGATGCAGTCGTCTTTTCCATAATTTAGTTAAACAAAACAGGTGATTATTCTAATGCAGCGCGATGCACACGACCCAGGGAGCGGTGTTCAGCACAGAGAGGAGCCTCGGTATCCTCCAAGCCCAGGAAGAGCAACAACAGCATCCTAAAGACTTAAGCTCCTGTGTGAATCCTGTTTACTCCTCTAAGCTGTAATGCCTATTTAGATGAGGAGAATTTCAATTGTTTGTCTGCAGCATAATGAATGTTTGTTGTCTGGCAGGAAATCTTCTGTGGAGTCGTCACAGTGTCGCTGCTGTGGGCAGGACAGGTCGACGCTCGGTCACTTCCTGCATCCGTCAATGTGGTTAAATGTTGGTGTTTGACGTTGTCTTTGAAGGCACAGGAAACTCTACTGATTTTATTCTTTTACTCTCATACATCGTCGATTTACGTAAAAATCTGTACACAAATAAACAGATGTTGAAATCATCACTACAACACAGCAAAGCAAGAAGGCACAATCCAGACTGAGCACTGCTGCCCCTAGTGGTGAAATAGGAACACTGTCTCCTTAAAATATTTGCAGATTACACAAGATTTTAAGGATTTTCCATGATGATGTCCATGATGATGTCCATGATGATAATGTCCAGGATGATGTCCATCCAGGATGATGTCCATGATGATGTCCATGATGATAATGTCCAGGATGATGTCCATCCAGGATGATGTCCATGATGAAGTCCATCCATGATGACGTCCATCCATGATGACCGTCCATGATGATGTCCATGATGATGTCCATGATGAGGTCCATCCATGATGATGTCCATGATGATGTCCATGATGATGTCCATGATGATGTCCATGATGATAATGTCCATGATGATGTCCTTGTTGATGTCCATGATGATGTCCATGTTGATGTCCTTGTTGATGTCCATGATGATGTCCTTGTTGATGTCCATGATGATGTCCATCCATGATGATGTCCATGATGATAATGTCCATGATGATGTCCATCCATGATGATGTCCATGATGATGTCCATGATGATAATGTCCATGATGATGTCCTTGTTGATGTCCATGATGATATCCTTGTTGATGTCCATGATGATGTCCATGATGATGTCCTTGTTGATGTCCATGATGATGTCCATGATGATGTCCTTGTTGATGTCCATGATGATGTCCATGATGATG
>OOFC01043267.1:0-34565 GCA_900323345.1 Pseudochromis fuscus
TTGCATCATAAAAAAACAAATGAAGCTAGAAACGTGCAACAGACATCTTTAAACAGCCACGACGCTGTGGAACTAATATTGATATAAATAAACGCAAGACTAATACTAGTAATATCTTTGGTGGAAATCACAATATGGAAGGAAATGTTGTGATTGGTGGAGGTCTGTGCTCTCCCAGTGCTTTTCTAGTTTCCTTTGTGATCTTTTCGCATTCGTGTTGTGACTTTTCAGTCTGTAGCATCAGAATACCTGGATCATACACTGGCAGAGGTTTGTATGTTTTTTCATTATGTAAAGAATTTTGATCTTGTGTGCTGTCGACTTAATATGAATTCTTCTTCTCTGAAAAACGTTCATCATGTCTACTTAGAGTTTTTAAGTTCTTTGTTCAGACATACAATACAAAATATAGTTTTTTACCTTGCTCAACAAGGAAGTGACAGCGGTTCACCGAAACTGGTGGTAAGGTAAAAGATAAAAGGTAAAAAACTCCATTTGTTTTCTCTGTCTGAACAAAGAACTTATAAACATGAATTCTTCTTGCACCAAGGTGACTATTTATTTTCCTTTAACTATTTGTAACATGCATTTTGTTCATGTACCCAAGCAAATTAACTTTCAAACCCGTAGTTTTTCCTGCTGGTGCTGTGGTTTAATTCCTGTGTGCAGAGACTAAAGCATCATGGTGAAGTGAAAGCAGGTGGAAACGGCACAGATGAGTGAGAGCAGTTTGAGAGTTACATTCAAGCCACTGGGCTGTCAGCTGAGATCCTGTGCTCCCGTTTCTTCAGACTATCGGTAGAGACAGCAGACAGATACACTCACAGACTGATATACTTGCACTTCTACCCACTCACACACACTCGCACGCGAAGCCACCCATTTGCTGCTTTTGCTTTGCAGACAGTGGCTCAGAGGAACAGAAATAACTCACACCGCTAACACATCACGGTACAAGGTAAACGTGTATGTGAGCTTGTGCAACATTAGACTACATGGCACATACATGTATTGCATGTTCAGACACACACACAGTGGTAAGTTGCTAAATGTTTTGGCTTCCAGCAAAAACTCTTTACCTCCCCGAGCACTCAGCCGATTGGGACTCTGCAACCACTGCTGCTCACTCCATCACACACACTCAGACCGAGGAGGACAACTTAAAGCATCACTTACACACCGTCCTGGGTGAAACACACTCCAGTGGAAGAGACTGTGTGCCCACTGGGATCTGGTTTCATTTCAACAGGCCAAACAGAGGAAGCACTGGCTCTAAAAATGCTGCTGGTGCCATAAAGGAAATGTTTAAAAGTTGCAGAAACACCATAAACACTGTGTTGCTCACTACTTTAACAGTCAGTGTAATAACTTGGACACTGCAGGAACAACTTGATGTACTTCACTTGTTTGTTAACAGTTGCTTATTCACACTTGTGGAGAAAAATGTTTCACCTTGTGAGTGGAAATATAAGTTTTAGCGACAAAATGAGGTAGTAATCAGTTGTTAAAGGTTGTTGGTGGTAACTGTCTGCAGGTTCATCTCTATCATCAACTCCTTTCACATTGTTACATTGTATTTAAATTTAGGGTTAAATTTACCCTGTTGCCTGTTTTTTGAGGTTTTTATGTGTGCACAATGTTCTATGTTATGTTTATAGTTCATAAATCAAATGAAAGACCAAATCCAACAAAGCATCAGCGAGTCTCTGAATACTTTGTAAATTGTTGACTCTGCAGAATTGGTGCACAGTTGGAGGAAGTATTTTATTAAAGGGGACATATGATGGAAAATCCACTTTTTATATGTACTGTTTGGTATGTGGTTTACCTCCAAGTCCACTGACTGTGAGATTTTAAAACCATCTCATTGTTGCATGAGCTGCTTGAAGAGGAATACCTGGGTTAAAACGAGCTGTTCTGATTCTGCTCTACTGTGATGTAACAATGTATCAGACGGTGTCTGACAGACGCTGTGTTAACCAATCCCTGCAGAGTATCCCACGTTGTCAGAATCGTAGGATCCGCCTTCTTGGATTTCTCTGTTACAAGAGAAGTTTGGCGGTGACATTAGTGCAGCCAAACCTCTGTTTGAGTTGTAAAAACCCACATTTCATTACACAGGCTGCAGCCTCACAGCAGAGTGAATTCATCTCATTTTCATTTACTCACGTTGTGCTGGTTTCCTGGTTACTGCGACGGCGTCATTACGTCAGTGCAGAGCAACGGAGGAGAGCGTCTTAAAGAGACAGGCACCTAAAAACAGACTGGTGTGAGTCAACCTGTCACAGAGTGTTTTTGATACAGACTGAAATACAGGATCAAAGTGGAGTTTCACCAAGAAACTTCACAGACAGGTTCTAGAGGCGAATAAGACTTATTTAAACTGCCCTGAAAACCAGTATAATATATCTCCTTTAAGGCTCATGTTCATTGTAAGAACATGTTTTATAGTACTACAGTGTGGTTTTAGTAGTGTGTGTAAACTTCAGTTATCATTATCTTGAGTCAAAACGCAGACACGCAAAAAGTGGCAAAAATAAAGATTTAATTATACATAAATAAACTAAAGGCGCTGCATACAAGCAGGAAAAAAAAGCAATAATCCAAAAGTAACAAAGTCCAAACCAACATCAGACAAAAGTACAAACCAGTCCAGGTGGAAAACCCAGAGAGAGGAGCAGGAAACGATGAGGTCAATGAGGGTAACAACAAGGGAGACGAGGAAAATCAACACATGACCCGACAGAGACAAAGACAAGACACACAGACTGAATACACTGAGAAAACAAGACACAGGTGAAAGTAATTAGGGCGTAGCTGAAAATCAGGGAGAAACAGGAAACGAAACACACAAGAGACCTAACAAAATAAAACAGGAAGTACAAGAAGATATACACAGCAAGACACAGACAGAGAGACACAGGAGGAAACTGAAAACAAGATACGATAAATAAAGTAACTAAAAACACAAGGAATCATGGCAGGTGTGTGAGGAGTTAAAATTAGACGTTTCAAAATAATCTTTAAAAAAAAAAAAAAAAATCTGGGTACCTTCTTACTTAGTCTGCACACGACATAAAAGTTGCAGTAGGTTTGACATCAAGCGGTTGAGTGCCTACTTTGCCGACTGTTTTTTAAGGTCACAGATGTTGACTAAGTTGTCCCCAGCTGTGACTGGTTGTGCTGTGATTCACCTTCTTGCTGAGAGTATTGCAGTGAAACAGCCAATCAACTGGTGTGTTGGGTGAAAGCCCGACTGACTGTCAGGTCCAACATTTGCTGTACATGCAAACACACATACACACACACACACTCAGAGCACTTCCCCTGGATCACAAGCAGCTCACCCACGAGTGACTCAGTTATAATGGCCACTTCGAGCCACTGTATTTCACTAAATCCTAGAGAGTGCAAACAAGAAGATAAAAACCTACGGTACTGAGTGAGCGTGGGTAGGAAGAGAGAATGTAATACTGATATATTTTCCAAATCGATTGATGCCTGAGTAAATGTCCAATTAATCTGCTTTATGATAGCAGGATGAGTTCTGTGGGATGAAAAATGGATGAGGGTCCTTCAGACGGCTCTGTGTTTAAAAATTCTTTTTATCCTGCGCCCTGAGGAAGTGTGTCAGATTAGTCTCTCTGTGTGTGTCTGTGTGTGTGTGTGTGTGTCCTCCTGCTCAGACCTCCAGGAAGCTCTCGCTCGGAGGGGTTCACTCACTGATGTAAACATAAACAAGCACAAATGGGATCTTTATGTATGCGAATTATCCGTCTGCAGAAACATACGAGCTCCAAACATGAGTCCCTAAAACGCTCGTGCTGTCGCTAATGTGCTCAATCACTTACAAACACACACACACCACACACACACAGCTCCTGATCTTGGGCTGAGTGATCAATCGATCCAGATTTCATCTAAAGCCAATAATGGGAGAGGATTCAGAGGCCGTGTGGGCAGGGCAATCACTGTGTTTAGTTACAGCATGCGGCCACCTCCCCTGGGCTCACTTGTGCTGCACACACACTGTTTCTGTGTACACACAGACTAATCCTGTTTGTATTGCAGCCATATGGTTGTTGATGGTGTGCACTCTGCGTGAAGACCTATGCAATATGTATTTGTCTGTGTGTGTGCAGCTTCTAGTTCAGTCGATTTTAAATGCAGGTTTTTATTTGAAACACTGGGAAATTGTACTGGAAAGACTGGGAATTGAATAAAAAACAAACAAATGTGGTTAAAAAGAAAAAAAATATATAGAAAAGTTATGAATTTTATCCAAAGAGCAGAAAAATGTCACTATTTTTTTTTGTTTGTAGCCAGTGGTGGTAGGTATCTCCCAATAAACCTCTTAGAATAGGAAACATAATTCAAGTTAAATCATAATAATCACACTTCTTCTCCATGAAAGAGTCTGAAAATAGCAGCAGAAACATCAGATATGTGAGGACCAATGAGAACGCTGTATTCCCGATGCATGAAACCAACAAACGCCATATGTCCACTGTGTTCTCTACATGTTTTTCTGCTGTTTGAGCTTCGACTCGTGCTCATCATCACATCATCTCATTGCATCTTCATCTTCTAGTGGATACAAACAGGCTGAAGTTTCAACTTTTGGATGGTTCGGAGTTGAGGCCAAGTACAAACCCTGCATTAATCAGTGGGGCGGTGTGTGTGTTTGTTGCTGTTGCTGAGAGATAGGTTTACGATTCAGTGTCTTTCTCAAGGACACTTCAACATGTGGAGCAGGGAGTTGAACCTCCACCTCTGTGATTAGTGGATGACCCTCTCTCCCTCCTGAGCCATGGCCGTCTCCAATTAACTAATTGATTAATTGACTAACTCTGCATTGTGTTATGGTAAAAGTCAAGTTAAAGTTTTTCTGCATAGTGTCGTCACTGATTATGAATCTAACCAGAGATATGTAAGAAGTACATTATATGTCAACTCACCTGTTTAAATTTGCACGTAAAACAAGTGAAATGTCACGAAAAAATTGTAATTTTTTTCTTAAAATGTAGCAGCGACCGGGGCTCGTTGTCACACTTACTAACACTCTGATAGATTTGTTAGAATCAATACACCATATAAAAATACCGGATGTTGTGTTCTGGATGAAAGACCAAAGTCTCAGGTATATATTTTGTATTCATGTCATTTTCATATCTTGTATCAGTGCAGAGTTATAAACAATCAAATAAAGTGTGAACATGTGACAACTTGCCCCACAGTGGGTAAGTTGTCTGTTTATTCAAATCCTTTTTGAAACTTTTTTCCTGCATTATGCCCTCTTCCAACACACCTGATTCAAATGATCAGCTCATCATCAAGCTCTGCAGAAGCCTGATCCTGATCATTTGAATCAGGTGTGTTGGAAGACGGACACATCTAAACATGGAGGATAGGGGGTCCCAAGGACCGGAGTTGAAAAACCCTGGCTTAATTTCTCCTCTAACAGGTCCACATATATAGATGTTAGGATTTTTATCTGACAGAAGTTTATTTTGAAATATATAGAGTTGAATTTTTTTACTTTGGGTTGTGCAAAATGGTTAATTGGTGCTCATCCTTCCTCACAATGTATGAGTCTCTTCTCCATCAGGACGTGACACCTGACCATGTAAGGCCGGGTTGTCTAATCCTGGTCCTCGAGAGCCTCTATCCTGCAGGTTTTAGATGTGTCCCTCTTCCAACACACCTGATTCAAATGACCAGGATCGTTATCAGGCTTCTGCAGAGCTTGATGATGAGCTGATCATTTGAATCAGGTGTTGGAAGAGGGACACATCTACAACATGCAGGATAGAGGCTCTCGAGGACCAGGATTGGACACCCCTGATGTAAGTGTAAGTTATGCCGTCTGATGGAGAAGATAACTGCAATGTGACAACAAGCCCCAGTCTCCACTAGTTATGTAGAATCTGCTTCTGTATTTTTTTTCCTGTAGATGAAACATTATGATATTTCTGTCACATACCAACATGTTTCCACTGCACCAAAACTTCCCAAATTTTAATATTAAATTGGCAGAAATGATTTACTTGTTTATAAGACAAATGAATTCAGTACAGTCACATTTGATTTGCTACAGCTCTTCTTATAGATCCCTCACATTATATAACTGTCACATGGATTTTCTTTAGAGATTTTCAAACATGTAAAGTGTGCACACCTTACCTGATGTTGTTTGTCTCTGCCGAGGATTACGCTCTGACGATGTTGTGTTTTTGTGTGCGTCTTCCTGGTATATGTGCATAGATGTGTTTGTGAATGGGACGCTGAGGCCGCCTTATAGCACAGAGCTGCATAAAGCTGTGGATGATCTGCTGCAGCTTAAATAAAGACATAAAGCAGGAACCGAGGAGAAGGCAATAAACACACAAAGACTCTTTTCAGACCAGACGAACAGAGATGCATCTTAATAACAGCTCCACTGGAGAGCATGATTGTTAAACAAGGCAACAACACAGTAAAGCTTTTTAAGTCGACGTTGATGCACAAATTGTAATTATGTTGATTTTTGTGTTTTTTTTCCCCCCAAAAAGCAACCATCAGGCAGTAGTTAGTTTTATTTTAACACAGCGCCCTTTAAGAAAACTGAAAACTCTCATCATACCTGATCGAATTCATATTTATACCCGCCGTCCTGCTGCGTTTCAGCTGAATTAAGCCCATCATTGTGCAATTGTACAACACGGTGAGGTTTCTGATCAGTGAGCCAGAAAGGCTCTGATCCTCTTATCTCCCTCCCATATTTAAAAATCCAAGATCTACCACTGTTTTTTATTCCCCCATGTTCTAGTCCGTAAACTTCCACATGCTCCAGTATTTCTTTTGAGCGTGTGTGTGTGTGTGTGTGTGTGTGTGTGTGTGTGTGTGGAAATGCTATAATGTCTGGCATTATGCTTTAATTTCCATGGAAATAGGTTGCGGGAGAGTGCCCAGAATGAGATGGGAATTTCAGAGGCCCCAGCACTCACCAGTTGGAATTTACCAACCAGCTTTTTGGTCCACAAATTCATGCTCCTACACACACACACACACACACACACACCACACTCCTCAGAGGGTCTCATTCACGCTGTGCCAAGCCTCCATCAGCTACATAACACAGGATGGAAACTTTACAGTCAGAATGAGCAGTAAACATTAACACATCTTGAATTTTATTTAAAAAACAGCCAATTTATTCTCACAATATAACAATAATTTATTTCATTATCTCTGCCAAGGAGGTTATGCTTTCACCTGTGTTGTTTTTCCATCTGTTAGCAAGATTATTGAAGCTATCGAACGGATCTGAAGTCATTTACCGTATTTTCTGGACTATAAGCTGCTAGTTTTTTCCGATGCTTTGAACCCTGCAGCTTAAACACTGGTGTGGCTCATGTATCGGCAGCACGAAACTTGTTGGCTTTTCACAAGCTAGCAAGCTCCGCGCCGCCGATACATTTAGCCTCGTCATGTCTGACCCGGTCAGAGTGGACCACATGAAACTGTTCAAATAAATTCAATAGTGGCTTATAGACAGGTGTGCTCAATAGTCCAGAAAATACGGTATTTTTGGAGAGATCAAACATTACCCAAGCAACGAATGGTTACATTTTGAGCAAGATCAAAGACTGGGTTAAAAAACCTCCCGAAAATAGTTTTTTGTCATTTTTAAAGAAAGAAGGTTGAGGAGTTACGACCAGAAGACTTTACAACCAACAAAAAACGGTCCTGATGGAACGGTTCAGACAAAACGCTGCCTAATTTGTGTGTAATTTGAACCGGCTCAATAAGAGCCCTTTGCAATATCTTCCCTCCACCTGGGTCCTCTGCTTCCCCACCAGAATGACTCCCAGCGAGTGCCTCGCAGCATGCAAAGCACCCTCCTGCAGCCTCTCATATAATCACACAGGCAAACATAAAGACGTCTGCGCCTATGGGGAGGAAGAGGGGTGGAAAAAAACTGTGGTATTATTGGCCAGTAACACATCCTGTCATGGGGATGATCAAAACGTGAGAGGATGCAGCTGAGGTCAGTGGAGGTGAGGGTGGAGGTGGAGGAGGAGGAGGAGGAGGAGCGCCCTAGAAAGGTCCTGGCATAAACAAAAATGGAGACTTTAATATTCATAACCTCTGAACAGACAGGGCTGTGGCTTTCATGTGCACGAGGAAACAAGAGAGGAAGAAGTGATAAAGAGTAAAAGTTTGTCGTTAAGTCAGAATAGAGGGTGATTTCAAGCTCAATTACAGAACACATGAAAACCACAGACTTCCTCATTCCTCTGTTCTTTCAGTTTCTTATCTGCCCATTTCTTGTCATCTTTAACAACCACTTGACTCTCACACTGCCTTCAACTCCTGCCCTCTGTGCTTCCTTTGACTTCCCCCTCTCCTCCTCTGTTTTCTGACTTGAGAAGAGGAAAACCTCGGCGACAGTATCAGCTCCAGTAATGAGATGCCCTTTTTATGACTTCTTCAGGTAACTTGCAAAGGAAAGTTAAATCTTACACTCCTCTTGATGCGAGTCTCCCGGTGAAATTTCAGAAGTTTTCTAGTCATGTAACGACTGGCCTTGGGAGGCAAGATGAAAAAAATAAAACAGGAAATAAAGCTGGAAGTGGACGGAGTGGTGAGTCAAAGCGATGGCGTCACTGGAGATAAAAACTCAATGTCCCACTTAGAAGTAAAAAATGTCAATGCGGGAAACTTGGAAATGCTGTGGGCATAAAGTTAAAAGTCCATATCTGGTCAAGTAGCTGTCATCGTCCCACAATACTGTCTCCATTAATTAACTGTCATTTCCAAATGTTAACAAATGCCCCACTTCAATGTGGCAGCTGACAATAAAGATGATTTGTTTGATCCATCTCCTCTAACACAAAACCAGGCTCCACACAGAGAGCAGCAAGGTAATAACCATGCAGTATCATTACCAGAGATTAATAGGCCTTTTAATACAGTCATTAAACTGCAGTCTGAAATATAGATGACAGTTGTCAGCACAGATAGTATTCTGCACCACTTCTGGATGCTTTCGAGCTCCTCAGGGCTCCCGAGTTATAGGTGCCACCGGTGCTGTTGAGAGTTAACAACATCCTTTGGCATTTACACTTCACTGGTTTCTAAACTATGAATGCTGAGCTTGTCTGCACAGTGGCAACCCATCAGGCAGCCAGTGCTCCTGTCACTGCTTAACCAAAAACACAACTCAGGTATCCAGACTTTATTTTATGCAATTATAAGAAAGTGGACCAGAGCTGACCAGAAGTGAGAGGAGGAGGATGACTTAAACACTTATTCTGAAATGTATATTAAATACTGTAAATTATAAGATGTACACACTGTATAATTACCAGAAGTGAACAGTTACTCATGAGGAGTCCTGATGGACAGTAATGGACCAGTGCTTTCTTATTTCCCTTGAATCTACAGACCATTAGCTCAGGGAGGAGGAGGTGGGATCTTTCTATGTCACTGAAACCAGAGCAGACAATGGAAATTATTTTCTTTTATTATCTTTTTCTCCACAACAAAAGGTTAAATTATTATTCATGATAATATTTTCCACTCATTACCTGTCTGATTGGGGGGTTTATGGTCCTTATAATAAAAACTAAGGTAGGTAAAAACCATAGAGGTCGAGATCATGACGTCACATCGCAAAGCATTTTGGGATTTATGGTCCACTCATCAACCACATTCGTTCCTATAGATTTTGACACTGTTTACTGCAAACTTTCTGGTCATGTCATTATATTTTATCAACAAGAAGTTAATCAGTTCATCATGTTTTTATCCCACTGTTCAGGTCGCGGCTAAAACACCTGTCCATCCCTCTGTTTGGGTTGCAGCCATATGAGCAGTCACGATGTTGTCATGTCCAGGGCTGTGGTAGGAAACATTAATCTATTACATAAATATGTAAAAAACAATGTTCCTGAACAGATCAATGTTTCCCTTGTGCTGTAACAGATTTGTAGTTTTCAGAAACAGCGCTACAGGTGTGGATGCATCAGCTGTTTGCCAACCATTCACTAAAATCACAAAGAAAACAACAGCAATCGCTCACATCTAGTCATCTGTTCCACCTGTTTAAATGATGCCCAACTTTTTTTATTGTAAAATGTGTGTTATAATATTAATATTATGTATCTCAAATACACATTTTGGCTCCTGATGCTATTCGGCTGTTTACCATTGCAGACAACAAACATGGCGGACGTGTCCCATAATCCACCATCCATGACGTATGTTCCCAAACTCTATTTTCTCCATTTGGATTTCAATATATTTTTGTCAAGTAAAACCTCCACTGTACTGGTTTTGGTGGGAGGAGGTTGTGTCACTCAAAAGAAGGATGTATTAAAAAAGTGAGGTGAGTTGTGGTGCTGTGGCTCCACCTCCACGGATTCATTTTGCTCAAATCTCTGATTGAAACTTGTGTTTAATCAGCAGAAAGTGAAGCTGAAACACACCTGCAACATTAACAGGCTCCTGATTTTAGCTGACTGTGACTTCCCCTCTTTAAAATAGCAGATGGCAGACATTAGCTGTAGCTGGTTAATTTCATACAGTAGAGCTGCAGTCTGGTTAATGTGCTCTGTACCGTTTGCTGTATAAAGACACAGCGCTCTTATTTTAACTTACATGTATATCATATCCATATTTTCTACTTCTTCATCAGTTATTCTGCCTTATATTCATTAAGTCAGCATTTAATGTCTGATCATCTCTTTCTGCCTCTGTAGCTGTGGGTTGTGAACTCTAATTAATCAGCTACTTAAAAACTGCAGTGTTTGTGGCTTCACATTTAACAAAAGGTAATTACAGATCTTACAGAGTTTTAGTTATTTATAACTTTAATTACTTTGCAAATATTGAGAGCTGGACCTTATTAGATTCAACAAGGGAATTGATAAGTGCATAATGAATTCTGATTCAATAAACTGCTTTCAAACCTCAGCCCTGCAGTCACTGGGAGCCTAGTTTATTGCCTCTTGTATGTATTTATATTTGGATGCTGGGGTTACCCCGTCAGCTTCACAAGGATCAGGATGTAAAACTCCTCTGCAACCAACTGACTCAGAGAAAAGTATTGTTTTATTTTTACCTTTACATAACAAAGCAAGTTGAGTAAGAACATATTGTTATTATCTATAGTAACAGCCCGGGGGAGAAGCATGTGGTCAGACAATTACTATTTAAATCTCAGTTTATATTCACAGCTCGGTGAAGACTGAGGAGTGCTTGAAGGCTCGTTTCCTGAGTCACTCCTGACCTCAGCTAAAAACAGTTTGATGATAAAGTTCTGCTGTTTCATAATGTTGCTGTCAGCACATGAATGGACAAAGCTTTTCTTTGTTAGCTAATTGTTTGTATCATTAACACAGCTGTGAACATAGCACTTCTGAAGAAACTGATCATACATCTAATAATGATTGTGAAGCCATTGAGGAAGCTTTTGAATTGAGTTTTTGATTTGACAGCTGCAATAATAATAATAATAATAATAATAATAATAATAATAATACCACAGTCTTGTCATGATTCCTTCTAGTTTTTGTGATTCATGTTACCTTGCTGTTGTGGCTTTGGTTCTAGTTGCATTTCCTGATGTTTGGATTTTCCCCTCGGTTCACTGATACCCCTTTTCCACTGAGCTGGTTCCAGTGGTAGTTCAGGGCCAGTTCCTGACTTAGCCCCAGTTTGTTGTGTTTCCACCGCTGCGAGAACCAACCCCAGCTGCTAAAACTGAGGCTAAGTCAGGCCCCACTTCCTTGCTGGGCCAGACTTAGCACTGATTAAGCAGTGACTACACCAGGAGCTGGAGGAGCGATGGTGGAAACACAACTAGCGCTAGTAGAAGAGTAGAGTAATAAAAAATACTGTTTTGTCTCTGGATCTCAGTGTAGACTTGTAAAACCAGGAACAGCACTTGTATGCACACAATCAGCTCCTCTATTTAAACATTATTACAGTGAGGGTGCTGCTCGGTCATATGCAACTAGGAAGGACATCATGATTTCCCAAAAAAGAATAAGTACCACACGTAGCAATGCAACACTGCTTTGTTAACTCAAACATATTGTAACTAGAAGATCTACTGAAAAAAATATTTTTTTCATCTAGTGATAGTAACAGGGTAACAGTAGTTTGTTAATAGCACCTAGCTTGCTAGCGGCCGGTTGTTGTGAACCGGTTACCTATGCAGTGACGTACGGATGTTTTATGATGACACGGCCTCAACTTAGCTCCTTCCCAGTGGAAAAACAAACCGGTTCATAAGAGAAACAAGACCTGAACCAACTAACCACCAGGACTAGCACCAGCCCAGAACTAGCACTCATTCTTGTTTGGTAGAAAAGGGGTATGTCTGTGTCTTACCTGTCTTAGTTTTTGTGTCACTGTGTTTTCCTGTTTTATTTTGGTAAGGATTCTTCTGTGTGTCAGTATTACTTCCTGTCTGTGTCTTTCTCCCTCTCTGTCTGATTGCTGGTCCTGCCCTGATGGACCTCACCTGTCCCACTGCTGTGCTCACCTGTGTCTCATCTGCTAATCACTGCTCCCTCACAAACACCACCTACCTCTGTGTTGCCTTTGTCAGTTCATTTGTTTTACTTTGTGTCTGTCTTTGTAGTTTTGGTTTTTCCCTGCCCCATGGTGCAGCGCCTTCATGGTTTTTGGTCAATAAAGACTTGCTTTCCTGTGAGATCTGCATTTTGGGTTGTACTTCCTGCTACCATCACTGGTAGCTACTTCCTGCTACCATCACCTGTAGCAGGAAGTAGGGTAAGTTGGGTAAGTCTAGAGATTTTTCAACCGTGCTGTCAGTGTGAAAAACTGAAAGATGCTTCTCGGTTAGAGATCTGAACAACTGTGTGTTGTCTGAAGATTGAAATGTGAAGAACTGCAGGATGTAAACAGATAGTTTTGGTACTAAATCAAACATCTTAACAACACCCTAGTTACACAGCACCACCCTGGAAAACTACAAGACAGATAAAGAGACACAGAGATGTACTTTATTGATCCCATGTTGGGAAAACCCTGCGTAACAGCATCAAGTTAAAGGTATTGAGTTAAAATGAGATATATGTATATCCATAGAGCAATGAAGGATTATAAAGGACTATAAAGAATATACTACACTATCAATATCTTAAAAACAAATCTTAAATACTATAAGAAATAGTTCTACATCCATAGGATACATGCATCAGTACATAAAACAATGACAAAACCAGATCAGAAAAACAACAGTAACACTCAGATGATTTTAATTCAACTAATTAATTTAGCAACAGGATGACTTCATGCCTGAAAGACAAACCATCAACACCTTGTGTACAAGGCTCCTTTTTAATCATAATTTCACAGTATCAGTGACAGTTGTTAAGTCATGCAAAACTTTTTCCTGTGTGAGATGCTGCTAATTGCATCGTGGTATTATTAGCTAGAAGTGGTGTACATGTTTTTGTTCCTTTGTGGATTCAGGACACCACAGATTAATCTGGAGGCTTCACATGTAAAACAAACTTTATTTCAGACACAGCTGTGGTCCACCTTGAGTTTTATGTGCATGTTTTACCCGTGATTTGCACAGTAACCCTCAAGCTGCAGAGTGTAAGAAATATATGTACAGTAAACTAAATGAATCTACAGTGATGGACTCGGAGCATATGTAAAATCATCCCTGTCTTCATTTCACCAACATCTAAGAAACAATCTTCACACAGCTGTACATATCTGATATCTCATCTGCTCCAGTTGATGTGTCATTATCTTGTTGAGATGGGATTTCATGTCCACAGGTATCAACACATGGGAAACTATCATCTCCCTGTTATCGCTTAATGATCACGGTTCTTATCCTGATCACCGTGCGCTGACAACTCTATCACTGTGTGTGTGTATCATCAGTGTGTGTGTGTGCTGCAGCGCAGATCCAATGAATGATTTAAACTTCCTTTTAATATCTGACATCATTGTATCTGCCATCACAAATAATTAAATTCAGTTGGAGGCTGCATTCATGTGTCATAAACTTATTTTTTATTTATCTCCAGTGAGTGCTGTTTTAACTCAGACTAATCATCATCTCTGTGCAGTTTGTATGTATGGAGACGCTCTGTGCTGGTACTACTTGTCAGTAAATAGTACTGGGCAGTAGTACATTTGTTAGTAATAATTACTACATCTGGTCTCCAGGTGGTTTTGAGGCTCATTTATTAGTGAACTCCAGTCTCATACACATTGGACATGCAGTGACCTTGGGTTCAAATGTTCAAAGCCGCTTCCTGACTCCTCCCATCATGTCCAAATATGGTCACTTCTGGCTCCAAAAATCCAACATGGCGACGTCCACAAGCCAACATGTGATGTCCCGGTGACTATGTCCATCTCTTGTGTGCAGTTGGTAGTAGGGAAGTCTAAAGGCAAAACATTACACTCATACACTCATAGATGAAAAAAACGTATTTACCGTATTTTCCGGACTATTGAGTGCACCTGTCTATAAGCTGCTATTGAATTTATTCAAACAGTTTCATGTGGTCCACTCTGACCGGGTCTGATGTGACGACGGCATGGAGCTTGCTAGCTTGAAAAAAGCCAACGAGCTTCGTGCCGCCAATACATGAGAAACACTGGTGTTTAAGTTCAAAGCGTCGGAAAAAAGTAGCGGCTTATAGTCCGGAAAATACGGTAACTCGTAACAAAGATGCACGTCAAGGTCTGAGAGACAATCGATAAAATTATAATAATGCAAGAAAAAAACAACAACTTTAACAAGGATTAAATCTTCAAAAGTGTGGCTTCCTTCTCACAAGCAGTGAACTTATATGTGGGGTAAACAACAAACTGGGGACAGGGGAGTCTGATTAATGGCAGCTCAGACCTGCAGTGTGCAGGGGCGAGCAGACACCACAGGTTACCTTCAGAGCTCGTGGCTCGTTGGTGGAACCTGAGCTTGAAGGGAGTTATTCATTTTGTTGTAAAGTAATTACTTTTTCACTGACTGTGTTTAATGAGTAATTGATTACATTGTACCTCGCAAATCACACAAGAAAATTCCATTGACACTTCCCAGCGGTCCAGCGAGTTTAAAACAAAGTTGGTATGGAGGTACAGTGCAAAGATGCTGCAGCAGTGAAAACTGAGCTGCCTAAAATATACAGGAAGCATCTTATTTATATATATATTTTGTTTTTTCCATAAGTAAAGTTAAGGAGTTGCAGTGATGATGTGAGTGGAGGTGTCACTCTCACTGAAGAGTATTATTTGGCTTGAATTAAGCCCTGAACAGATGAGATTACAGAGAAACTGCTGACACAGTAGAACTGATTACCTTTATCTACCTGTCTCTCCTCCCTCCCTGCTTCCAGATCTGATTGGACAGTGGCTGCTGACATCACAAAACACTTTCTCATTGTCTCCTATAGGCTGCAGCTCACTAACTATCAGTCACTCAAATTAAATCTTGCCATACAAAACACATCTCCTTTGACAGTCAGTGACAGAGCAGCCGGTCAGGATCCAGAGCTCCCTGCAGAGCTCCCTGCAGAGCCCCAACTTACAGGACAGCCTCTGTGACAGCAGGGGGTGGTGGATTTTCCACGATAAAGGACGCCTGTGGGATTGTGGATTCGCGGCTGGATTTTGGTTTTGGCTCATTCCACCGTGCGTGCGAGGACGTGGTGGTAATGTCCTTGGTTTAAAGACAAAAGGTCTTCATTGTGCCTCCATTTAGATTATGTGTTTATCCCACCCTCCCCATGCTGCAAGGAAAATAACACATATACACTCCCAGAAACTCTGTATCGTTACCACTTCAGGCTATTCCCATTTGTTCCCTTATTGTCCGTTTCAAGGTGAAGACATCCCAAATTCATTGTAACTTTCTACTAGAAAGAAATATATTCCTGTTGCTAAATATTGATTATGTTAAGATACTGGTTTTCAGTCTGTAGGCTCCCTCAGGGGGTCTAGGACAAGGTTATTAGAAGACCTAAAAGAGTGAAAACATTCAGCTCACCATATATCACATAGAAATATTCAAAGTGTTTTGCCTTGAGGCTCCTTCAAATTAGTAATGAAGCAGGAACTGCTTTTAAAATGGGGAAATATTAAAACGTATTTGTTCTTGCAGCAACAGGTTTCTGTGTTACTTCATGTTAGGACACCGGTTTAGGATTTTAAAATACGTTTGAGTAAAATAGGAAACAGTTGGATCCTGTTCTGTGGGTTGTATCATTCACTTACTTTTCTTCTGGTCTTTCATGGACGTGTGAACACAACACAAAGGCATCAAACATGTCTGCAGGCGAACGCTCTTCATCCGCACATATATATATATATAGACACTGACTCGTGGTTTTAATGAGGACTGGGGGCTGCTTAGTTACATTGTCTCAGCTTATTAGTCTTCCTACTCTACCTACAGCTGAATTAATTCAATAGTAGATGTGAATTATTTGAATCTTGCTGAGATTTATGCGGGAGATTTTCTCACCTCACGCCTTCTCAAAGCTGCGAGTTCATCCATTCATGTAGGAGCGTCAGGGAAAAACACAGGAAGAGGCTGGAAAGCAAATTTATTTAATAAATAGGGTGAGGAAGTGAAACGCTTTATGACACAGTTATCAGATTTTTCATTGCTTTAGTGTTTACGCACAGCAAAACTCATGTTTACTGTAGGTGATGACTGGGTCTACTCTATTTTCAAATTTTAGTTTAGTTGCTTGAGCATCTTTGTGTTTTCGTTTGTGTGGATACATATTTGTTTGGATGTGTGAAATCAGTGAGACATGTCAGCAGGTCTGTTGTTGGTTTGTGAGGATTCCCAAACAACTACATGGACAAAATGACATTCATACCAGCAAAGGGGATGTTTGTTGCTCATCAATGACAGTTTCCTTGAAGACAAAAAAGGCAGGAAGGACTCGAAACCTTGCATTAACGTACACACACACACACAGTTGTGTTTTCTTCACATTTACATCCATTCACTTTCTGGAGATTGAACAAAACAAAAACCTGTAATGCAAATCTTAAGCCACATTTCCACAGGTGCCGCCTCATGTAGCCAGTCATCAGATGAAGGAAGAGGAAGTTAATTCTCCTGTTGTGGTGTCACAGAAACAGTTTGAAGATTGTTTCAGGTGAGAAATGAGTTGTTTTTGTTAATTCTTCACATTAGAGCCTGGTTAAAAACCTGCATGGATGTTTTCAGAGATATGAGCTCTCACTACGACCCTCCATCAGCTGTTTGACCGACTGGTCGCTCAGAGCTCACGTTTCTTTCAGCTGACATTTTTAAATAAAATTTTAATGTTGCACGAAAGCTTGTTATTGGACATTAAAGCAATCTATTGAGTGGTTTCCCCCACATAGTAGAAACTTGTTATTCTGACTATAACCATACAGACTGTCGGCTTGTGGGGACAGATGCAACGACACAGTGACGATTCCGACCAATGAGATTTTAGTACCTGCTAGTACTTGACCGGGTACTTTTTCTGGAACTGCAGGAGAGGAGGTACTAAAAATCGTACCTGGTACCAAGTTCCAGGTACTTTTTACCAGTGGAAATTTGCCAAAACCAGGGCGAGGCGGCACCAGTGGAAATGTGGCTTTAATCTGTGTCTTTTTATTCAAATGTAAAGACTTAAGTTTACTGGAAGTTTTTTAATGCCCAAAAGGAAGGTGAGTCCCCACACTGAGACTGTGTAAATAGATTTATGTCCCAATAACATGAGTAAAACAAGTACACACACACACACACACACACACACACACACACACACAGAGACAGACCCTCAGTCTCCATGGAGCCCCACTGGAAATCATTCATGATTGGCTCCTATTGTTAAAGACTATGTCAAGCAGCAGCCTGCGAGCTGCGAGGTGATGAATAGCAAAAATAAACAGATATTTACCTCCTGACGGCTCTTTTTCTATTAAAGGGGAACACCTGTGATTTTTTTAATTATCGGACCTGAAATTGTTTAGTTAACACGTCATTAGCAGCTATAGTGTTTTTGTAAAGGTGGAGGATCACGACCTATTTCATTGTTAGCTGCACTCAGGAAATTTGACGGCCTGCAATCATTTATTTTGTAGAGTCAAAACAATTAAATATGGCCCCACGGCATCTGTTTACACAGATCCCACAACTTGAGTCATTAAATTCGAGTATGAACACTTACCTTAAGGTTAAGTCTTCAGTAGATGAATGTACTGTCCTTCAAAATTATGGAAAAACAACTGTGTTTGTATGTTTTATGCAAGGTTTTAGGTCTGTTATTTCACTTAGATAAAAGGTGTTTTAGTCAATAATCTGCATGGGAAAATATCCATCCAACTTCAGCCCCTTCCTCACAGTGGGGGAATTTTAGTTTATCATTCTTATTTCTCAACTCAAAACTCAAAAAAACTCAAACTCAATCCTCCCTTTAACCATTTCAAAATAAAAGCCCACTACTAGCATTCAGTAGACAGAAACTATTGATTTATAAACCAGGCTATTATTTTGGAAATTTTGCAGTCGGCCTTTATTTGTTCTAATCAACCATAGCCCCACAAATTATTAGAGACATGGCTTTTAATTGACTGTTTTTAATTTGAGGAAATACAATAATAAAATGAATTGTGATTGGATTTTATTTAACTACTTCAGTTTCAGGATCTTGAAGTCATGCATGCTGGCTCACCGTCACACTTTCACTGATGGCATCCCCTATGAAAATAAACTCATGCATTCATACTTGTTGCTTCATCTGGGTCGCGTGGGCAGCGACCTCAGCAGAGCAGCCCTCTCCCATCCACTTCCTCCAGCTCTTCCTGGGGGAATCCTGAGGCGTCACCAGGCCAGCCGAGAGATATTATCCCTCCTGGGTCAGCCCTGAGGTCTCCTCCTGGTTAAACATACCCAAACCTCCTCACCTGGCTCTTCTGGACATGAAGGAAGCTCTACTCTGAGTCCCTCCTGGATATCCGAGCTCCTCACCCTGTCTCGAAGTCTGAGCCCGGACACCCCATCTTTCCTTCAGTCATTACCCAAAGCTCTTGACCATAGGTGAGGGTTGGAACATAGATCGACCGGTAAATCGAGAGCTTCGCCTTCCCGGCTTAGCTCCAGCTTCACCCAACGGACGCCTCCTGAATCCACACAATCCGCCTGTCGATCTGCGGCTCCATCCTCCCCTCACTCGTGAACAACATCTCGAGATAATAAAACTCCTCCACCCGGGGTCATGCCTTCTTAAAAAGCTGCTCGAGAACACTTATAAACTTCAATGCAATGCCAGTAGTGCAAACTGTCTTTGTTGGATTAAATAAAAATAAAAGACAACACAACAAGAAGCCAGAACAAAGCTGCATGAGAGCAGCAGAAGACTTTTCATTAACAACGGTAATGACAACATGAAACTCCCCTGAATCCTTTAAATAAACACCAGCAGGAGGCTTTAATGACAGCCAAGCACTTGATGGAGGTGGGGAGAGTGTGAGTGTGCAGGGAGGTGGGCTCCACCTTCTGAGTGTTGGTCACATGTGAAACCCTGCTAATGGTATTCAGCCTAGTGATCAGCCATCATGGGACCCCTGCTGCTGCTGCTGTGTGTGTCTTTCTTCAGTCTGTCGTCCCAGCACGTTCATGAATAATTTATAATAGACCCCATAAAAATCACATCTTTAGAATCACAGATTAATACACCGGGGGCTGAGGGTGATGGGAGAGGGGGAAAAAAAGAGGAAATGTGGAGGTGAGTGAGAACCTGATCACCCAACCTGTACCTGACGGTCCTTTGATATGTGTGCGTACCAGTCTCCTCACTTCACCTCTTCAGCCATCAGCAGGTTTGTGAAGAAGGCAACACAAAGATGCTGTAAAATACTTTGATGGACAATAAACAGGGATTTGGAGAATCTGGCATAAGCCTTCTATACATTATCCATGAGGACAGACATACACTGGATCTGCACTGAGTCCTGTCCAGATCCCAGAGGGTCCTTCAGCAGGAAACTGAACTCCCATACTGGTCATACTGGTTGCTTTAGATAGAAACACTACAACAATGCACTTAAAGGGACATAATACACACTTGGTTTTATTTCTATGTCTTTGAAGCTGATTCGATAAAACAGGAAGTGGACACTGAATAGGATTGTCATTACTTCCTGGATTAACGCTTTAACTATTAATACTCAACTCCAGTACTGATACTTGTGGTCGAATCTTGCTCAACTACAAGTAAAAGTTACTTGGTCAAAAGTTTATTCAAGTTAAAGAACTAAAATACTTACTTTTAAAAATACTTAAGTATTCAAAAGTACAAAGAAAAAGTACATTTTCTAAACATTGTTGTATTGTTTTCTCAGTGCCCGAGTCAGTCCCCAATGTGGTATCTTAATCTGAAAGTGCTTCGATGAAAAGAAAACTCTTTCCTGCAGAGTGTGCATAACACTTTGTACTTTGACTGTTCAGTCTTGTTTTTTCTTGTTCTCAAATTTCCCATCGAGATCGCCAATGTGTCACCACAGGATCAACTGCCCATTTGCACATGTGTAGCTGTACTTGGACAAACTGCCTGAAACACGTTACCAGCATAGACTGTATGTAAAGTAACTACAAGCTTCCTAGAAATGTAGAGTCGAAAGTACAATATTTGTCTTTGAAATGTAGTGGAGTGATAGTCCTAAGTAAAGTACAGATACTCAAAAAAATGTACCGTATTTTCCGGACTATAAGCTGCTACGCTTTGAAGTTAAAAACCGGTGTTTCTCATGTATCGGCGACATGAAGTTTGTTAGCTTTTTACAAGCTAGCAAGCTCCGAGCCGCCGATACATTTAGCGTCGTCACATCAGACCTGGTCAGAGTGGACCACATGAAACTGTTTGAATAAATTCAATAGCGGCTTATAGACAGGTGTGCTCAATAGTCCGGAAAATACGGTACTTAAGTATGGTACTCAAGTAAATGTACTCTGTTACTGTGCCCCACTACCTAACATGCTAATGGTTCACTTCTTTAGAACCAGGTGTCCAGGCTTCTTCATGTCTTACAAAAAATATACAAAAAAACAACTTTGTCATCGAGTTAAAAATATATATTATTAATATCCACTGCACAATACCAACTTCATTATTAGTAATATTACACATGTGCTTATATCTTAATTTTACCTCCAAATAAGGTGTCCTTAGCACTTGATCAAGTGGGTAAAGTGTTGAACTAACACAGTTGAAGTTGTAATAAATCACACCTTTCCTTTACATAAGTGTGTTGGCTCATGTGTGCTGTGTGTGGGAGGATGTGTGTAATGTTTTTGTGTGAATCCTATAGAAACTGATTTACATTTGGATGTGTTCCCATACATGACATATTTCTCGTTTTTTTTTTCCCTCTCTGCTCCGATCGACTGCTGAATGCATCACTGTGTTTTCATGCTTTACTTTAATGTCAAATATAGCTGCTGTACTTACTTGAAATTGGGGTGATAGTGAATTTAGGACAGTGTACATTTCATCAGCTACATCTCATCTCATTTCATGATGCGACTGAGTGCTTTGTGTTCGGCCTGTTTCCTCTCCATCAGCAGAGAGGCCGCCTACATACTAACACAGATGTGCCCGATATATTTGAAGAGAGGCTGCTGGGTATTTCTTCTCATGAAACACTTTTTCACAACATCTCTTTTTCTTTTTTTTTTCTTGTCATATCTGTGGAGGTAACAGCTGGCAGGCGTCCCACTGTCACACATGGTATTCCTGGAGGATTTAAAGGGAGATTAAAGTTGGCATTTAGTGATTGTATCATCCCTCTTATTCCCTTTGTTAATGAGTTAATGTGTTTGCTGCGTAATTTAGCTGAAAAGTGGGTGAAAACATTTACACCAGCCTTGCTCGTTAACCAGAAGTGATTTAGTTTCAGATGCATTGTTAGTTTTTTCTGCTAAGAGGAGCGTTTGGTTTCATTAGAGTGTAACTGCAGGCCTGGATGTTACATCTCTCCTAAAAGGTGCAATTATGAAACACACGTTAGGCTCGACACTTAGTTACAACATGTTTTATAAAGGTAATTATCTGAAAGCTCAGAGTTTAAAGATGTGTCATCAAACTGTGAGGGATTTCATGAAGCTTCAGCTGAAAAGGAAAAAGCCGAGTACATCTGTCCTGAAGAGCTGATAATACAGAGCAAAACACACCTGTATATGTGGTGGTTGGAGGGGAGCTCTGATTCACCACAGTTACACAGTCTACTGCGAAACAACTGACACTAAATCCTTATGATTTCACATAAAGTCACTGGAAAACATTTCGGGAATTCTGCTGCTAAAGAACACCAATAAAAAGAAAAAAAAACTGTCATTTTACCGTATTTTCCGGACTATAAGCCGCTACTTTTTTCCGACACTTTGAACTTAAACACCGGTGTGGTTCATGTATCGGCAGCACGAAGCTCATTAGCTTTTTACAAGCTAGCAAGCTCCATGCCGCCGATACATTTAGCATCGTCACATCAGACCTGGTCAGAGTGGACCACATGAAACTGTTGGAATAAATTCAACAGCGGCTTATAGACAGGTGCTCAATAGTCCAGAAAATACGGTACATCTTTTAATCAACTTAGCTGCTGATATTAACCTGCTCAAAGTAAGTCTACATGTGTCATATCAGCAGAGATCAGAGGGGAGATTAAAAACATGTCTACACACAATAATTGGTATTAATTGTGACTGTTTTTATTATTGATGACAATGATGTAGCTGAACTCCCTTTAATCAGAAGTCAGGTTACAAACTCCAAACCTCTCCTCTGCTTCACCTCCTTTCTTCTTCTCAGGTAATTTCGGGGATCGTTACTTCGGCACCGACGCTCCATCCGACTGGTGCGAGAGCGATGAAGGGATGGACTTCTGAGGAGGACAGGACCAAAAAGCACTTCGCCATGAAAACAAAAAGGCTTCACGTTGTGACGTCGGCTCCATCGACGTCCTCCTGCCCAGTGAGGCGCTGCTGTACAAACTGCTTCCCCATTAAAACCAGTAGAAGGAGCTGCACCGTCCAGTCGGTGAGGAGGTTTCAGTCGAGTTCGAAGGAGCCAAACGTCTGGAAGGTCTGGTAAAGCATGAAGCTGTCAGTCGATAAACATGATTGGTTGTGGTGTTGATGATGTCGTGTGTTTTGTTCCTGAAGCTGCAGATTGTGGAAAAAAAAACGACGTACGGTCAGTTTACTGGACGAGGCTGAAGATCTGAGGGTCTGACACCTTCATGAGCCACGTGTTGTAAATACATCTGAAAATCATTTCATCATCAAGGAGATAATAGGCTGAGAGAAGAGGAAACTCTAGGGGGCGTGGTTAGTTTGATTGAGCAGTTTCCTCAAGTTTCAGAGTTAGGCCCGCCTCCTCACTCATCCTTTTATCCAAATATGGTCACTTCTGTTTTTAAAAAAAAAAAAAGACAAAGCCACATTCAAATGCCAAACTCCTGGCTTTAAAATGTAAGTGTAAGAGGAAGATTTGGGGGCGGGGTTATTTGATTGACAGCTCTGGTCTCCAATGAAACCAGACCTGAAGGCCAGTCTCATACACATTGGGCAGTTTCATCAATTTTTAAGAGCTAGCCCCGCCTCCTTAATCCAAGAGGAAGATTTGGGGGCGGGGTTAGTTTGATTGACAGCTCTGGTCTCCAGTGATTTACAGGCTCGTTCACAGATGAACTCCAGTCTCATCCCTATTGGACAGTGTCCTCAAGTTCAAAGGTCAGACCCATCTCCTCACTCCTCCCCTTGATGTCCAAATATGGTCACATCTGGCTCCAAAAAAACAACATAGTAACATTCAAATACCAAACTGATGCAGAGTTCACTGATTTCACAGCAGCCGTTTGAAGATGATTATTTGTTTGCACATCAAAGGAAATCGTCACAGTTACAGTGTTAGGTTACAGATGATAGTTTAATGTGGTGGAAGTTTTTTTTAATAAGAGTTGATGTGTTGCAGCTTTGCTTACAGCTGTGTGTACTGTAAACTTTTATGATCTCAGGCGACTTTTGACTGAAAGGGACAGAAATGACTCATACTTGAAGAAGAAGAAGAGAACGACCAATGATCAGTTAGTTTTTATCTCTTTGATTTTACTCCACAGCAATAACACAGAGCCATGATACCCCTCTGTTTATTTTTTTAGTGACATTTTAAACACTTGTGCTTTAAAGAAACAGTATTTAACCGAGCTCCAGCTGCTAATTGCTTCTGCATATAGTTACTAAATGCTGTGTACTGCCTTGCTTCTCAGCCTTTATCAATCTCATAATCAAACCACCACAGGGTCACGATTTAAAACAACTGCAGCACTTGTGTTGGCGAGCGAGAGACAAGCGGCACTTATTGGAGCCGTACATGCTGCTGTGCGGCCATATTTAAATGTTTATTTATTTTTTTGTATTGTTTCAGCCAATCACAGACGTGTATTCTGCTTGGATTATTATTGTTTCTGTTATTTCACGAAAGCTCTGCAGACACTTTGACTGAAAAAGTTACATTTAAATACACCTGTGATGGAGTAAAAAAATCTACGTTAACACTCTTGTATTCATTGTTTACATCCGACTTTATGCAAACTGAAAAAAAACAGCACTTACATGTAATTAATATCAAACTGCAACAAAGAAACTTGAAGTTAATGTCAACTACTGTTACTTCTGTGGATTTTGTTTCCTCACATTAGGTGATTCACATGAAGCAGTGATAACAATGGCTCAGTTTTATTTTTATGTTTTTGTTTTTTTACAGTTACGTTCACTGTAATAAATATTTTTTGATTTGTTTTTGCAAGTGTCACATCATCTGTACAGAATAAAGAAATGAATGAAAACGCATGTGGTGTGTTTTGTGTGTAATACTGCGCTGTGTCCGCTAGATGGCAGTACAGCTCATATTTGATTGTTTACACGGAACTGACGCACAGTGCTCTTCTCATGATGCCTTCAGGTGCTGTAGGACATAACCCTTTTGGTAATGTACGCTTTATATTCTTTAAAAATAAGAAAGGTTCTGCTAATTTTACAAGAAAATGGCCTTCTGCTCATAAAAGAAGTATTTCTAAAGGTATTAGTAAAAACTTTTGAGTTTTAGTATAAATAAAAAACTTTCGAAGTGGGCATCTTGCAGGTAACTTCATGTGTTGTTATTATTATTATTATTATTATTATTAAGGATGCCTCAGTTTAATTTTGTTTCCCAGGAAATCATGACAGCAAACCACAATCGTCAAAGTGGATAGCCGCCGTTGTAATACACCTGACACAAAACTCACAAACCAAATTTTTCTTTTTATTCTTGCTGCTTTGTGGAAAGAAAATTACTTATCTGAAAAAAAAAAAAACTCCATTAGAAAGTTATGCTTGTGAAAAATTGTTTTGAAGTCACAAAGTAGTAAGATATCAATGTAATATCGTTAATCTGTCAAACGTTCAGTTCTTTTAAATGAAACTTAAGCTTTTTTTTAAGTTGATAAACACACTTAAGTTTCAAAATTGTTTCGCGGCCTCTTAAAATGATACTTCTAATCAGTTGGAAATCGTAAGACACTTTCAGAACCGGAGAACCCAAAATTCCGAGCTGATGCGGGGTCGTGAAGGCATCCCCATCTGCTCACCTCATTGCAGGCTCATGAAACAGGTACGTGCAGAGTGTTTACGTGAACTGCAGCTTACTGTGAATTAACAGACAATAAATTTAACATGTTCAGGTGTGAATGTTTATTACTGTGCAGCTCAGTCGTGTTGGTGAATTAATTTGAACGTAAAGTTACAAAAAACGTGGTAAAACCGACTCTTGTAGTTCACGTTACTCTGAACTCTGGTGTTAGTTTAAAGTTTAAGTTGTTCATACGTGTTACTAGTTAGTTTTACTATGTTTAATAAGTTAATTCTGTCATTTAACGAGGTTAGTAACGATGCACTGTCCGTACAACCGGGATTTGTGTTTGTTAGGTTAGCTTACACCGAACGTTACACCAGACCTCATTCAAAAATGTGACATTTTAAAGTTTATTTTAATATTTATTGAATTAAATATCATTTAGAACGTTACTTGTGTAATAGACTGAATTATATGAACTCACTCTACAATTCGGCGCGGATATAATTCACAGATAAAACACAGGAGTTTAGTAAAATGGTAACTTTGTGTCTTAATGAGTTGACCTTTACACATAGTTGAGTGGAGGGTGTGAGGAAATGGTTTATTGGATTTTAAACATCTTATCAAGTTAACTCCCTGATTAACAATTAGCTGTTCTCTTCCAAATGATTGTGGGATAAATCTGAATATTGAATATTATCTGAGAAACAAACACACGTGGATCTAATAAATAGTATGACGGGACTTGTTAGTGTGGCTGCTTGATTTGAGTCACGTTGCAGGCCCGGTGGGCGGGGTGGTCCACTGGAAAAGTCTCGTCCAGCTTTTGTAATTGTCTATTTTTCTCTGTAGAAGGGAGGATGGCAGGCCTGTGGAGATCCTACCAGGCCCTGATGACCAAATACCCCTGGACAGTCCAGATAGTGACCGCTGGTACGAATAACCATCACACACACACACAAATCCAACAGCTACAGGTTTACACTCAGCATATGAATATAGTTTATATTTATATGATGCTACTATCACATGACAAACTCCAGAAGAGGATTGAAATGTTAGATGATATTAAGTAAATGACAGAAACATGGTGCTTAAACTTGTTTGACCTCCATGACCTTTGCTCCAGTTTACACTGCTCCTCAGGTTCAGAGTCAACAAAGGTAAATTTAAAAAAAAGGTTGTTGAACGGTGGCCAAGATTTATCACAAGCAAACAAAACAGTCAGTATGATTGTAAAGTGGCTGTTTTAAAGGCTGTGTTGGAAAAATGAAAGTTTGTGCTGCTTTCAGGGCCGCCTGGGTTTTCTTATTGTCATGAAGTAAATGTTAAACCTGTTTTAGATCTTTGATTTATGATTGAGTTGTGTAGGATGTGTTTTGATAAAATAATACAGATACAACTGCAACTATTTGATTTAAATATGTTGTTTTTCCACATAGAAACTTCATTATTTTTAATCTGTTTCTAAGAACAAAATCAAACAGTTAAAAATAGTAGATAGATGACTGAAATAAAAACAGTTTAAATAGTTAGCAAAAAATAATAAAAAGCTGAAATACCTCATTTTATCAATATAGCAAATTAAACAAGTTTATTTCTACTTATCTTTTTATATATATTCACACACAAAGAAATTCACAATGCTGTACAGAGTTAAAAAAGAAACAATAATATGACTTTAAATACTATACATTAAAATATATAGTAAAACATTTAAGACAGTAAAAAAGAAAATAATAAAAAAAATACTAAAATATTGATTTTAATCATTCAAAATGATCGAAATAATTCACTGAGAAAGCAATGTGTGTCGTTTAGAAAATGTAATTTCAAAGTTTACAAGTGTGTGAGTATTCACTGTGTGAATATACTATAGATAACTGGTGCAGACATAGGTCAAAGAAATTATTACATGTTTGTAATAACTATAAATAATGGGTAAAGTGTAAATGATGGTTAAAATTAGTTGCAGTATCCAGTTGTTTCAAATGACATCAATTAAAAGCACTGGGGGCAGGATGGGTGGATTTTTAAGAAGGTGAAGGAGTCAAAGTACAAACCTTTATAAATACAGTTTCCAGGTTGTAGTACAGGGTAATGGCCACTAGATGGAGGCAGATGTCATATACACATCAGCAGTCGGGACATTTTTTGGGACTTTTTACCTAAATAATTAAAGATAATTACATGCGTTTTGAGTTAATGTTGCTGTTTTAGTCTTTTTATTCTCCAACAGACGGTAAAACACGTCTGTTCAAACTCTCACAGTTTAAACACAAACATGTTGACATAGACTGTATATACAGTCTATGGCAGGAGCCTTCAGAGTCTAAATAAACTCTGTCTTCAGTGGACAGAGACTCAGCCTCGGCTCTCTTTGTCCTCTCAGGGTCTTTAGTGGGAGTCGGTGATGTCATCTCCCAGCAGCTGATCGAGAGGCGAGGATTGGCTCATCACAACGTGCGGCGGACGGCGAAGATGATGAGCATCGGGTTCTTCTTCGTGGTGGGTGTCCTGACTCCAGAACAAACACGTGACACACTTCAGATATTCACACGTCAGGAACCGAGACGGAAACTTAAATTAACTTATTTCTTATTATTTATTTTTCTGTCCACGGTGTTGAAATCAGAAAACGTCCACACGCTGCTCCTCAGATGGTGTCGTGATTGTCCAATCAGGACGACCCTGCTCGCTGCTGTCCTCCATGTTTGTAGCAAAACAACAGATTAGCATCAGCTCAGTTTAGGTCAACAGGGTTCAGAAGGTTACAATGAATCAACAAACTTCCAGTCAGAGCTGATTTTAATAAAACGCCAAAATAAAAGCTCACATCAGAAACATGCTGGAAGATCAAGATGCAGCTTTTTATATAAAACTTGTTCCAGTCTCTTATGTGTTGATCTATAAGTGACCGATTCAAATGTGCATGATGAACCTGTTCATTTGGATCTTTTCTAGGTTACATTTGTACATTTGTGGCTTTTTCTGTGAATTCGCTCAGTTCACTCGTCAGGTTCTGTGACAGCAGCACAATTCACCTTTTCAAGTGTCTCATGTCTTGGTGACATCACAGCGATCACAGGAAAGTTTATTTCTGTTTCTGTAATCGTCTTAGAGCCGCCTCCACGTTTGTGCTGTCAGTCACAGGACTGAGGTTGCAGCCACGTGTGTGTGTGTGTCTATATTTAGCTTCATTCACAGCGGTCATACATCATGTGTCATTGTTCCTGCATGAACAATAAATCCATTCAGGTCAGTGTTTCTGCAGCTGCTGTGTGGATGGATCCAGGTCCTGGTTGCTGCTTTAAACCTGTTGGAGTTTAGGGAGGAAAGTTTGAGCGACTGTCGTGTTTCTGTTGTGTTACAAATTCCTCATTTTTACTCAAGCATCTTATAAAATAAAATAATAACACATGATGAAAACCCACTGGCTGTGCAGCAGGTTGTAAATATAGAATGTTATGAAGCCCTGTTAGAGCCTGATGTGTAACAACAACATGAAATGTAACAACATCCTGAATTATGATAAAAATGTAAAGAAGAATGTAAGAAGTTGTTACATTTGACACTATTTGGAATCAGCATCTTGTTACATTGTTGAGCAGTTGTTACATTTTGGGTTTTGTTGTATTTTTTTTCTAACAGTTCAGGTCATTGTTACATATCAGGCTCTAACAAACACTCTCAGAAACAGTTTCATCAAACACAGGATCCTTTATTCGATCTGATCCCCGATCATTGAATCACTGACGTTGAGCCTGTGTTGTTCACATGAAAATTAATATCTACACTTACAGCAACATAAATGAAATGTTCTAATTACCATATGTTCTGTAGCTGAGTGTAAGGTGTTTATTTTATTAATGTTTCCATGTGTCACATTGACTTCAGTACAGTCTGGATGTTTGTCTGTAAAATAATTGTTTAATTGAGAAAAAGTTCAGTGTTTTGTTTTCATGCAGGATCAGCTGTTTCAAACCTTTGAACCATTATTACTGAAACCTTCATAGAAGATGTAAGACTGGTTTTTAATTAATCTAATGTTACTGGCTGATTTATTTTCCGTCGCAGGGTCCAGTGATCGGGAGCTGGTACAAAGTTCTGGACAAACTGGTGGTTGGAGGAACTAAAAGTGCAGCGATGAAGAAGATGCTGGTCGACCAGGTGAGAGGAAAATCTGAGGCTCCAACAGTCGTCTTCATCTTCATCATCATCTTCTGTTTTTCTGCTTCTTCTCCTGCATCATCTTCCTCGTTGCGTCTCTTCTCGTTGGTTGTCAGCAGTTTGTTTAACGAGCTGCTGTGTTCTCAGTTGATCACATGAGGCTGACACGGTGGGTGAATCTGAGAGATCGTTTTCTTCCATCATCATCATCATCAGACCGACACATTTGCTGCTGAGCTGCAACACAGTCTCTTACCAACCACAAACTTTACTCTGTAATTCATCAGACAGTCACCAGGAAACAACAGATGAACAATTACATGCATTAGAGTTTGGATTTGAAGCTTTAGATATTTGATCCAGAAAATCCTGATGATTCATCTATAAAAATATAATGACAACAAGGTTAAAGGTGGATTTCTCCCAGGAGGATTGATAAAAATTATAAAACACCAGGAATAAAAATGTGATGATAAAGAGTAAAAATACTTCAACAAACTACTTTGTAAATCATTTGATCATCATTCTCACTGTTAATTGATCATTTTCAGTTTCTATGTTGTTGTTTGGTCAGATGAAACAAACATATTGAGATGGAGGTTCATCTCTGTCTGAAACATTTACAAACTTTCACTTAAAAACTCACAAATATTCAACAAATACAAGTTTATCATCAAGTGTAAAAACTTTAAAATATAAACTGCAACATTTCTCTAAACAAATACTGAATCTGAACATTTGAAAACCAAAGAAACTTCACCGCTCTGCCCCCTGGTGTTAGTCTGGTGTAACTGCAGCCAGACTGGTGCAGGTGAAATAAACTAACCCGACCACAGAGCAGGACTCCACCACCTCCCTCCTCATGAAATATTCAATCATTAGATGTGGTCGAGTGTTCGCCGCCGTCATCATCAGTGACTTGAACATGTGATCACCAGGAGGAGGTCAGGTGGTCTAATGACACATCTACACACAGGAAGTGACACCGAGTCTCCCTGAGGTTCACACGAAAGGAAAATATGAAGAGTTGTATGTACATGTGTGAGGTCACAGATCAGCTGGTGTCATGTACAGTTTATTTAAACCTAAAATAAAAATATTATAAACTTTCTTTTTTCTCTTATTTTTTTATTATTTAGTTGAATCTTTTCTCCTTCCTGTTGCTGCTCATCAGAACTTTTATTTTTCCGTCTCTCTTCCTGTTTCCAGGTGTGTTTCGCTCCGTGTTTCCTCGGAGCGTTCCTCTGTATTTCTGGAGCTCTGAATGGACTCACCGTAGAGGACAACGTCTCCAAGCTGAAGAGGGTGAGCGAGCGTCACTTCAATCAAACACACTGGTCCAAAAAAAAACCCAAAACATTTTTCCCTCAAATGATGAGTTGGAGTCGAGTGCAGTTAGTTCACAGCATCTGTGGTGGATCAGAACAAACAAAATAAATATCCAGGTAAAAGTTCAGAGTTTGGGGGCGGGGCACAGACAGTGATCAATATACAGAATGAAGTGTGTGTGTGTGTGTGTGTGTGTCTGTGATCATTTAGTTTCTGTATATTTTATACAACCTTGTTTTTTACGTCAGTGTCTTTGTACAGAATCCTGAAAGGAGACGATTTGATACATTTTTATTTTCATTTCAGTGATTTTCCAGATCTTTAATTATTTTTTTCTCGTTATCCAAACACAACGAGAAATAATTTATCAAACTCTAATATTTACCTAGTTCTGTTTAAAACAACACAACTGTGCAGTACACACACAGCTGTGTCAAAATTGGACTAATTACATATTGAATTAACACAGTAATACAGACTGTTTTTATCCAACATGATGTTGGTTTATCCCAAGATTTTACTGTTTGACTCCTGGTGTCTTGATGATCGACAAGCAAACAACAAAATGCTGAAAAATGTTTCTGGAAAAAAACAATAAATGGATTTTAAAAAAACAATAAAATGTTAAATTAAAACATTAAATCATTGGGTAAAGAACATTTTAGGGTAAAACGATAAAATGGGCAAAAACAACAGAATTTGAGTAAAAACTATAAATTTTCTGATAAATACAATAAAATGTCGAATAAAAACAATGAAATATTGGGTAAAAATAATAAATTCTCAGCTAAACACAGTAACATTTTGGGCACAAACAACAAAATGCTGAAAAAAAGTTTCTGAAAAACAACAAAACTGGATTAAAAAAACAATAAAATGTTGGATTAGAACAAAATTTGAAAGAAAAAAATTGTTGGGTGAAGAACATTTGAGGGTAAAACAGTAAAATGTTGAGTGAAAATAATAAATTGTCGACTAAATACAATCAAACTTCAGGTATAAACTGCTCACATCGGAGGCTTAAACTCACTCAGTTTGTAGTGAGTCCAGTTCTGGGTGAAAACAATCCGACACTTTTCATTGTGTATTTGTGACAAACACAAACGAGTCATTTTTGACCGTTTGTACATTAAGATGTGGTCAGATGTGACACAAAGAGGAGAGTGAGACTCCAGCTCATCACAGCGACAGGACAGACGCAGGAAATGTGTTTTAGTGGCAGGTCCAGTATCTGACCTGCAGCACTCACTTCCAGTATTATTAGAAACTATTTCCTGTGATGGAGGAAGAGACGAGAGAGAGAGAGGGAGGGAGGGAGGGAGGGAGGCAGCGGAGTGACTCATACCTTCACATATATATATATACAGAGCCACATGTGTGTGTGTGTGTGTGTGTGTGTGTGTATTTGTATGCCAGGTCAGAGTGAACTGTCATCTTGTGCCAGCTGCTCAAACGTCGGTCGCCGCTGTGCTTACCCAACGTGCCGCTGATCACCATCAATTATTTACAAACGGAGCTGAAAGGCCAAGCTGGTAAATGTCAGAAAGGACAGAAAATAAATGACAAATGTGCTCGTTACCGCCGGCAGCCTGCGAACGAACAAACAGACGCTGTGGTCGCTGAACCTGGACCCAGCTCAGTCCAGACTCTCACTTTGTTGTTTTCCTGTTTGTCCTGGTTCTGTTCGTCACACTCAGTCTAAGATTTGTGTGTGTGTACCAGTGTGAGAGCCCGATATGTAACAATGACCTGAATTGTTATTTAAAAAAAAGTAATTAAATGCAAAATGTAACAAGATGCTGAGTCCAAAAAGTCAAAACTTTGCCCAAAATGTAACAACTTCTTACATTTTGGATGTTATTACATTTTTTTTAAGAATTCAGGATTCATTGTTACATATTGGGCTGTAACAAACTAGTTTTGGGCAAGTTACTGATAATTAGAAATTAATTGTAATTACTAGTTCTATCTAAAAGTAAGTAAATCACTGTGTAGTAAAAGTAATTAACTACTAAGAAAAGTAAATTTTGGGGTTGCTGTTCCCATGTGTATAGAAACTAGGTCAATGTAGAACTGCAAAAAAAGTGCAATACCACCGACAGCCACTAGATGCTGCCTCCTGTTGACTTCAATTAAAAACTCCTCATTTTCAATCCTGAAATATTCAGTCAGTACATTTTTTCCATTCTGATGTCATTAGATAAAGTCAACTCTTCTCCTCAGTGGGAGGAGTTAGGGGCGGGGTTAGTCTGATTGACAGCTCTGGTCTCCAGTGGTTTACAGCTGGTTTGGAGGCTCATTCACTGATGAACGCCAGTCTCATCCACATTGGACAGTGTCCTCAGGTTCAAGAGTCAGACCCGCCTCCTTTTTTCCCTGTCATATCCAAATATGGTCATTTCTGGCTCCAAACAACCAACATGGTGTTTGTAGTTCAAACTAACCCCGCCCCTAACTCCTCCCACCAGATCTCTGAGAAGAAGAGTTGACTTCATCTAATGACATCACAATGACTTGTGGAGAAAATGTATTGACTGAATATTTCAGGATTGAAAATGAGGATTTTTGAATTGAAGTCAGTGGGAGCAGCACCTGGTGGTCATCATTGGTATTGCACTTTTTGCACTGGCTTCACTTTTGAGACCTGATTGCTGGGTTCATTTCAATTCCATGGTTTTAAAAAAGTATTGTGCATCCAATTATGCCTACATGCCAAGAGAACAACAACAAACTAGCAGACTTCCTCTTCCTCTTCCTCTTCCTCTTCCTCCTCCTCCTCCTCGTCCTCCTCATATTCTCTCACTTTACAAACGAGTTAAATTTAATGTGCAATGAGAGAAAGGTCAATGGAAACAGGAATGTAAACCACAAAGCTTTGAGCTTTTCTTTAATTTAACTGTCACAGCTTCCTGTTGGTATAAAGACCATTAATGTGTTTTACCATCAGTGGAAAAAGCAGCTGCATAGAAACCTGTGGACGAAGGTAAAACGTGTGGTGATGGGTGGAGAAGGATTTTGACGTAACTTCACCTCAGGTGCTGAACGAGCTTGTTTGTCCATAATTAGAAAACAGGTCCACGCTGGAAAAAATGGCAGAAAGGAGGTTGTAACGGGAACATTGGCTTGTTGTAGTTTTTATATGTCGAGACCTGTGGAGGTGACCTTTAAATGGATGACGGGGGGATTGTTGTGTGGTAGCATTGTGTGTGTGTGTGTTTTCATATTTACTGTGGAGTTGACGTCTGCATCCACCATCTTTTTTTATTTTAATTAAGTTAAAGCCTCATTTCTCTTGATTGGACACATTTTCACTTATCTCAATATTTAGTTTTGCCAACATGTGTTTTTGTCACGTTATCATCCTGGATTTATCCTGTTCACATCATTTAAAATATAATATCTCTATCTGTAGTTCTG